>PVJN01001565.1:0-138510 GCA_004026805.1 Lasiurus borealis
GTTGAAAGTATTACATGTTCCCTCCCCCCACCATTGTCATTAATCTTTATTTCATTTTCAAAAATCTCTAGCAATGTACTTTGTTCTAAGCTTCTTTATGGCCAGTAAAATTTCATGGCTCTCATATATTTTAAGCAATGGAATTATGGTGATGCAGCTTTAGTTGACTGTAGTTTGCAAACAGTTAGTCATTTTCTTTTGCAAATTGAAATTCTTATTCTGTCTCCTAGTGCAGGAATGTTCTTTTAAAGTTTATTTGGTAATTTAAATTATTTTCCATGCTGTGGGTTACTATAATTAATCTCTGCTACCCATTCTTAGTCAATTCTTTAAGGTTTAGAATTAAGCAGGAGGCTGAATGGTCAAACTTTTGGGTTTTGTTTTGTGTGTGCTATAATTACTGCAGGGCATGGTTTAATAAACTACCCTATTTCCAGGCATGGAGCTGAACATTTTTTTGGGACTATTTGTCTATGTGTTGCCTTTGTTTTGTTTATTTTAAAATATGTTTTATTGATTTTTTACAGAGAGGAAGGGAGAGGGATAGAGGACTAGAAACATCGATGAGAGAGAAACATCTGTCAGCTGCCTCCTGCATACCCCCTACTGGGGATGTGCCCGAAACCAAGGTACATGCCCTTAACCAGAATCTAACCCGGGACCCTTTAGTCCGAAGGCTGAGGCTCTATTCACTGAGCCAAACTGGTCAGGGCCTTTGTTGTTAATCATTGTTCAGGTTTTGATAAGTGAAGAGATTTAAAAAACGTTAGTACACTGTTCAACAGAGAATGAGCCATCAATTATGATGTAAGATATTTCCACTAGCCTACTTTTAGAAATTTTAGTATCATACAGTTTAGGATTTTAATTGGTTTGTGCACTAACTGTAAGTTAATTTAAACTTTTATAGTATACTACTAAGTAAGGAAGAGGTTTTTATTTTTACGGTTCTTTTAGTGATTTTTATTTTATGTTAGATTAAAAGCTTATTTTATAAATGTATATTTAAACTTTCCAAGTTTAGTTTTGGTTACAACAAAGTTTAAAATTACTGTATTAAATTATATACAGTTTGAAAATGTTTTCTATTCTTTAATGCAAAGCTTTTGGAGTAGGCTTCAATTGTAGAGGACTAGTTTGTTTTTATCTGGAGTAACCCCTACTAATTTTTAAACATTATTCATGCATCTCAGCTTTGAAATTGAAGTCTGTCTTTACAAAGAAAAAAAAATCAGTGTTCTTTTGCGTGAGCATCTAGGAAAGTACATTGTCACTTCACTTGTCTTCATAGATACCAGCTTACGACTAAATTGCCATAAATGTAATTTTGATATATTGCTAAGCAGCTGTTTCTCAATTTGAATTTTTGAAAAGATGTATTATGCCCCCAGAGTCCTAGATTTGAACTAGGCAAGCTCTACATTTTCTGTGGATATATGAATTACCACCTTCTCTCTGACAGAAACTTTCTGGATGGATTGCAACTCAAAATCAGACTCAGCTATGAACAGAATAAACTGGTGAATATAATAGAATCAGGGGCATAGAAAGGGAGTGGACTGACAATTCTCAGGAGGAAAGAGGTGAGGGGGGTGCAGGGAGAGACTGGACAAAAATCGTACACCTATGGATGAGGATAATGTGGGGGGGAGGTAAGGGCAGAGGGAGGGGTGGGAGCCGGGTGGAGGGGAGCTATGGGGGGAAAAAAGAGGAACAATTGTAATAATATGAACAATAAAGATTTATTAAATTAAAAAAAAAATAAGACTCAGCTAAATAAAACATATTCTGGGGAGTGCGGTTTATTCTGTTCATAGTTGAGTCTTATTTTGAGTTGCAATCCATCCAGAAAGTTTCTGTCAGAAAGCAGGCGTTAATTCATGGGATAGGTGGAACACCATTTGATAAAGCCCAACATAGCTACCATGAGACACTACTTAGAACATACCAGGAAAAATGGAGAGGAACCTGCTACAGGAAGGCATGTACTGCACTGAGCTCTCACTTTTAGACTACTAATTGTTAGTAGTCACTTTTAGACTACTAATTGAAACCACCATCAGATAACTCAAAGGGACACTATATTTTTGGCCAAGAAAGGTTCTCTCTGAGACTGCAGAGTTTTGATTATCCCCTGAAATTATATTCAGAATATTTCACAATTACTTTGGCACAAGCACCAATTAATGAGAGTGGACCCCAGTCAGCCATGATGCTGGAGACAAGATCCTTGAGGTGTGCTAGGATGGTCTCACTGGGAAAGGCCTGAGATGGTCAGGGGGAAGGACACTGGAGACTTAGAGCCAAGACTCTTTCCCTACAACAAACATCTTTTAAAGAAATATATTTTTTTATTGAGTTTTAGACAGAGGAAGGGAGAATAGAGAGAGAGAGAAACATCGATGAGAGAGAAACATTGATCGGCTGCCTCCTGTCCACGCCTGCTGGGGCGTGAGCCCGTAACCCCCGGCATGTACCTTGACCTGGAATCCAACCAGTGACCTCTCGGTTCATGGGTCCGTTCTTAACCACTGAGCAACACTGGTCGGGCTACAACAACCATCTTAATTATCGAAGTGCAAATGGCTAAAGAGCAGGTCTGATTACAGTTGACCAGCGGAGGCTGCTGGTCCTTGTCACCATCCTCTCTTGGACTCCATAAGTATCCGTGTCCTCGGCCCTAAAGCCTCATAGGTCACTAGCCTTTCCTTGGAATTCATTACGGAAACCTATAGCATATCCTTCATTGTACAATTTGTCAGTCCAGCTTGGTAGATATATTTTACCTCATTTGAATACTAATAGGAGTGACAGTTAGGCTCAGCTCTTCTAGACCCAAAAGCTGGGTGATCTGGTAGGCTCCTGAGCCAGCCAGCGGTGGATGGGGCAGAATCGGTTCCCTGGGTTCGAACTCTGGGCTTTTGAAACTCTTCGTTAGGAGTGTCCAGTAAAGGGAGCAGAGCAGTGCCACTGTGGCCACAGGGGGAGAGGAGGACAGGGCACAGGGAAGTGGCCTGAGAGGTCAAAGGAGAGCAGGAGAGGACAGTCAGAAGCCGCCCAGATTAGTTGCATGGCTGCTGTTACAAAGTACCACCGGCCTGGTGGCTGAAAACACCGCCATTTTATTTATCTCACAGTTCTTGAGGTCAGAAATCAGTCCGCCTCCCCGCGCAGGACTGCCTTCCTCACTGGCCTTCGGGGGACCTGGCTCGTGGCCTTTGCTGGGTGACATGCTTGCTGGGGCCCTGCCCCATCCTGAAAGCCAGCAGCATTCGATCTGGAACATACTCATTGGTTCTGGCAATTGGGACCGGAGCAGCTTTGGGCGCCGTTAAATCACACCCCGGAAGTACGGAGTTCCAGTGAGAGGCTGTTGACAGAATCAAATACAAATCAGAGAAGTTGAGTGGAGGAAGGACTGAAAAGTGTACTTGGTTTGATAGGAGCCTGGCTTTCCTATAAGCCAATCAATATTAAGTTCAGTTTTTCTTATATATATGATTCAGACACATTTTGCAATTTGAGAGTTTATTCCCTGAAGAGTTTTTAGGATTTATCGGTAGTTCCAACAGTAGATCTTCATATTTTTTTAAAAAAATTATTTTTATTAATGTGTTACATGTGTACATATCTTCCCATTTGCACCCCCCTTCCCATGCATACCCTAAACCCCCAGTGTCTTGCATCCATTGGTTGTGCTTATATGCATTCATACAAGTCCTTCCGTTGATCTCTTATCTACCCCACCTCTCCCTAACCTTCCCACTGTAGTTTGACAGTCTGTATATTTTAATATTTTTATTCTACCCTGTTCTTCTGGTGTTTGGCATGTATCCAGTGGCACCACATCTAAAAGACTGCTATGCCCAGCTGGCGTGGTTCAGTGGTTGAGTGTCAGCCTCTGAGCCAGGAGGTCATGGTTCGATTCCCAGTTGGGGCACACACCCAGATTGCAAGCTCAGTCCCCAGTAGGGGGTGTGCAGGAGGCTGCTGATGGATGATTCTCTCTCACCGATGTTTCTCTCTCTCTCTCCTCTCCCTGCCTCTCTGAGATCAATGAATTAATATATTTAAAGACTGTTCAAGCTCTTGGGCAGACAAGCCATGGATGGATCCAGAATTAAAAGAGCTAATGATGGAGCCACCTGGTTGAGTTGATAATGATTTTTTCCATTTGTTTTCACTTCATGACCGTGAATCGGGTAGTGTGGAGGGTAGCAAGCTTGACAAACCTTGCTTGGGGTTATATAAATAGACTGTGTGCTGGAGGTTGTTAAAAGTATGTCTCAGGTGGCCGGCAGGACTCACCGGAGGAGAGAGGTTTACTGTGTAGCCACGTGGTCTTATTCATCCAGTTTCAAATATGTCACTCCTCTGCACACCAGTCTCCATTAACATCCAGAATTAAACGTTTGGGATATAAAACTGTGATTACACTTTTCAGTACTGTTGAGACAGTGGATGTCTGCTTCCTAAGAGACCAGATCAAAGACTTCTCCACGATGTAGTGAAGAAAAATAATACCACACTTGTCCCGACCCACGGGTTAAGTCAACGAGGACCCTAGAGGGGGAGTGGGGATGAAAGGGACAAGAGACACAAGGAATGGAGACAAGACAAAGTTCTGATCAAGTCTCGTTTATTTAGGAGGAGTTCGGGGTATTTATAGGGAGAAGGAGGAATGAGGCCTAGCCCTTAAGGCGAAACACCTGGCCTAGCCCTTAAGGACAAACACCTGCTGGCTTGCGGGAAAGAGAGAGGGTTTGGGGTAATAGAAACCGAGCCCGAAGTTAGTGCTAACGTGGCTGGAGCTTACTACAAAATGGCTGTCAAGCACAAGTTTCCCACACACACTCACGGTTTTTACTTGTGCTGCAGCAGCATGCCTGCCTGGGCCACGGCAGACTCCAGTCAGTCAGTCAGTTAGTCAATCAATTAATCACAATCACAATCATTCAGACTTTGATTAATGGTGCTGTTAAAAGTAATTAGTGCCGCCTGGCAGGTGTGGCTCAATGTTTGAGCTTCATCCATACACCACAAGGTTGCTGCTTGGATTCCGGTCAGGGCACATGCCCAGGTTTTAGGCCCGATCCCCAAGGCATGCAGGAGGCAGCCGATCAGCTCTCATCATTGATGTTTCTATCTCTCTCTCTCTCTTCCTCTAGGAAATCAATAAAAACATTAAAAAAAAATCCCCCTCCTAAAAAACCCCCCCACAAAAATGGCTCTTTTTAATGGGAATAAAAAGAGAAAAAGGTAATTAGTGCCTGCCATGCATACAATATAAAAATATACTTAAATTTCAGTTTAAATCTCAGAACTATATCAGTGTTTTGCTCTCATAACAGTAATATAGGGGAGAGTAAATGGAAAATACCTTCCTCATAACCCCTTTCCCTGATGATAACCACAGCTAAGAGAGTGTGCTCATCTAGAGCAGCATTTTTCAACCTGTGGGTCGCGACCCCTTTGGGGGTCGAACGACCCTTTCACAGGTGTCTCCTAAGACCATCGGAAAATGCAGATATTTACATCACGATGCATCACAGTAGCGACATTTCATGGTTGGGGGTCACCACCCCATGAGGAACTGTATGCAAGGGTCGCGGCCTTAGGAAGGTTGAGAACCACTGATCTAGAGCCTTATACACAAACATAGTTTTACACCGAGGCATCATGTTACAGACTGTTGTCCCAGCTTTCACAGCGTACTCATTTTTGGCTTAAAAAAAAAAAAGGACACAAAATCCAGAGGACAAGAGTCCAGTGTACTGGATGAGACTGCTCCGGTTTTCTTCTGTTCTCCACTCTGTCCTCCTTGCTGCTGGCTTGGTTCTTAGTCCAGCTCCCCTCCCGGTTGCACCGGCTGCTGCAGTGCCAGGGGTGATACCCCAGTTGGAAACGATCTGGAGGCACAAAAAGGAGCTGCTTTCTTAGTTTTGTTTGTGGGAGTAAGGGACTTTTCCCAGAATTCCCCTGCTAGACCTCTCCTCCTGCCCACGGTCACGTCCTCATGCTGAATTGTTGGCTGGCCTGGGCAAAGGGGCCACCACATGACGCAGAGCTTGGGGAGGGAGAGGACAGGGCACCCCTACAAAGTCTGGGTCTCCTTTTAGAAAAAGGAAGATGGTTTATGTGTAAATGGATGTTGGATCATTTCTAATGCCTTTTGCTGCAATACCAAGCAGACACGGAATTAACATCCTTATGCCTTAAGGGAAATATGTATTCAAATTGGAGGTTCTCCAGGTTCTTGTGCCAAACCAGTTCCAGGAAGTGGCATCCTTATAGAGGAAGAGCCACAGAGCCTATGTTCAGTGTCTCCGTGGCTGGGACACGGAAAACCCGGGTCCCTGCTTCACCTGACTGATTCATGCAGCTTTCACCCCCAAGAGGGGTGTTGAGTTGCTGTTGTGAACTCTGGGCTGAAGACAGAGTAAAACAGAACGCATTCTTGCTCTGAGGAACTTAGCAACTTAATAGTGAACAGAAAAGGTAAATGAGTCATTGCAATGGGAGCGAAACCTGCTTTGATAGTAGTTCAGTGAGAGGACAGAGGAGGGCGCTCTAATTAATTGCTTTTCCAAAGATAGTTAGGCATATACCCTATCCCAACGCCTGATGCCATCAACTGTTCTAAACCATGAAAAGCTAACGGATTGGTCCATTTATGCTGTGGATAATATGTCGCTAGCTATTTATATTGAAACTACAACTCCCAACATCCATTGTGACAACTTTCTATTTTTGGATCTGGATTCTGTTCACCCCGCTGTGCACGAGATCCGGTTAAGCTGGGTGCTGGTTGGGGAGTGGCGCTAAACGCTAATCAGTTAGTACCCTTACTGACCCGACAGGGTTGCTAGCATCTTGTCCAAACCTCTGCACATAACCATCTACCTGTCCTTCCTCTGTGAAACGGGGGCTGAGATTGATTGGTTGATTTTTAAAATATATTTTATTGATTTTTTACAGAGAGGAAGGGAGAGGGATAGAGAGCCAGAAACATCAATGAGAGGGAAACATCGATCAGCTGCCTCCTGCACGCCCCCTACTGGGGATGTGCCGCAACCAAGGTACATGCCCTTGACCGGAATCGAACCTGGCACCTTTCAGTCCGCAGGCTGACGCTCTATCCACTGAGCCACACCGGTTTTGGTGGGGCTGAGGTTTAAAAGGTGAATGTGATGATGGCCTCCTACAGGGCTTTATAGATAAAATATTGCCTGAGTTGCACTGTTTATCTGCGGCTTAGAATGCGGACATTTGTCTGTGGCTGAAATCTCCACCTCCTATTTGACTGTCTTCCTGTCTCTCGAAAGATGACTTCCTGCTTTGAAGCTACGGATATGATGTATGTCTGTGTATTGGAGTGCTGTGTTGTCCAGAGAATCAGCAGCCAATTCAATAAGGAAGCCAATCTAATCAACGTGTAATTGGATCACCTGGCACAGTTACACCTGTTTTAGATTATGAATCTGGAAATGGAGAGATTATTTTATTTGAGTTGTATCATTCAATTTGGACATCTTCCTCATATTTTTTGTGTGTTTTAAAGGAAGCAATATCTTTAAGTATAAATATTTGATAGCAAATGAATCAGATGGTACATTTATGTGAGAAACTATTCCTGAATGTACCGGTGATATAAAGATGCTCATTTATTGAGACAGCCACCTTTAATTTTTATTCTCTTAAAATTCGCACTTTATTTTATTTTTTATATATTTTATTGATTTTCTACAGAGAGGAAAGGAGAAGGATAGAAAGTCAGAAACATCGATGGGAGAGAGACATTGATCAGCCGCCTCTTGCACACCCCACACTGGAGATGCCCGCAAGCAATGTACATGCCCCCGACCGGAATCGAACCTGGGACCTTTCAGTCCGCAGGGCGACGCTCTATCCACTGAGCCAAACCGGTCTTGGCTACACTTTATTTTCTTAAAACATTCTAGTCTAATCTGAGAGCCTACTTCCATCTCTCAGCCATCTCTATAAAGTGATACCTCCCCCACCAGCACTGTTTCCTACTGTGCGCCTCTACCTTCCGACAGGTGTTTATTTTTATTCTTTACCAGACGGCCTGTCCCCTTAGTGCGTGGTCGGCAAACTGCGGCTCGCAAGCCACATGCGGCTCTTTGGCCCCTTGAGTGCGGCTCTTCCACAAAATACCACGGCCTGGGCGAGTCTGTTTTGGAGAAGTGGAGTTAGAAGAAGTTTAAGTTTAAAAAATGTGGCTCTCCAAAGAAATTGCCATCATTGTACTGTTGATATTTGGCTCTGTGGACTCATGAGTTTGCCGACCACTGCCTTAGTGTGTCCACCCACGAGGGCAGGGCTAGGAATGTGCTCTTACCACGAAGCAGATTTCCAATAAGTATGTGCTGACTCGAGGGATAAAGAGATGGAATTTATAAACTGAAATGAAGGGTCTGAGTCTTTTCTGCTAGTGGAGCTCTGCCTCCCGACTGGGGGAGGGAAGGGCCATTTCGGGAAGGCAGTGAGGACGTGAACTTGTGGAATTAGGCAGCCACAAGTTCAAGTTCCCGGGCCCCAAGCAGGTTAACATCTGGAGCCCCTGCCTACTTCACCACCGGTGCCCCAGCCTGGGAGAAGTTAAACCCACCTCCAGTCACGGGCCTTTGTGCGTCAGATGCAAGTTACAGACCTTTTCCTAGAAAAAGCGCACAGTGTGGCCACAGGTCCAGCTTTGAGGACCCGGAGCGGTGCGGGCAGCCCCTGTGTCCTGCAGCCGCACTCTCAGGAGCCGCACTTTGTAACAGAGCTCAGCTGTGGAGGAAGACAAAGATCCAAGAGAAACTGAAGAGCTGCGAGGCCACGTGGGTGGGCTGACAGGTGGCATGAGGCTGGCACTGGCCGGGTGGCCAGTGTGGTCACGTGGTTCTGAGATAATGCGAGGCCATTGGCACCAAGGCCACACGGAGCTGCGTTCTTTGCTGCGAGAGGAAACCGTAGACCCGTCCTTGGACTGTGGCAGAGCGGAGAGCAGAGCATCAAGGGCACATTGCACGGGTTTCCCGTTGTCTCTTCCGATCGCCTCTGCTCACAGAGGGAAAAGTGTCCCGATGAGATTGGGAGGTGGAGAGAGAGAGAGAAAGAGGGAGGGGGAGATAAATGACAGGTAACAGCAGGGACGCAGAGGAAGCAGCAGTGAACCACGGCATTGAACACTTCATCGCTGGAGTCCACTGCCTTTGTTCAGCCCGCAGACCCTGCAGCCGCTCTGAGTGACTGTGTCACACTGTGTGGAGTGAACGCAGAGAGAGCCAGCAGCCAGGAGTCTCTTCCAGATCAGACAGACCGGAGCGGTGCTTTGTGAACCAGATACTCAATAAATGTGCTTTCTTTTTTATTCTTTTGGTGGGAGTGAAGAAGTAAAAGCAGGATTCCAGGGCCAAAGATAAAAACTGGGATTGTTTACACACCCATGACCTGAAGACTTATTTTTCTGCTAATGGTTTACGGAACAGAAATATGAGTGTGTATTATAACTGTAGTATGAGTAGGGAAGTGAATTACATCATATTAGAGGGCCTGGTGCATGAAATTTGTGCACTGGGTGGGGGTCCCTCAGCCTGGCCTGTGCCCTCTCACAGTCGGGGAACCCTCGGGGGATGTCTGACTGACGGCTTAGGCCTGCGGGAGCCCTCTGAGTGCACTAATGTTATGCACCAGGCCTCTAGTGAAGGCTATAATATAATGTCTTTGTTAATCATTGAAATCTCTAAAATCTTATCTTCCTGGAACACGTGAGGAGGAAATTATTTCATGCTTCTTTGAGGTTTTTTTTTCGGGGGGTGGGAGGGAAAGAATAAATAATAAAAACAAAAATTTGTCCTTTTGACGGTAGAAAAGTGAATGGTAACTACACCGGACGTGACTGAATTGATTCCCTTTGTCCCAGTGGCTAAAGAAATAGACTCATCGCTCTGATAGGTCTGTGTTTCAAGTGAGAATTTGAACTTTCGGCAACAGCTAAATAACTTCAGAAATGTATAATGAAAACCAGGCTTTTCCATTGAGTAAACTGTGCTTTCTTAAACCATCGTGTTTTGTTTTGTTTTTTAAATATATTTTATTGATTTTTCATAGAAAGGAAGGGGAAGGGATAGAAAGCCAGAAACATCGATGAGAGAGAGACATCGATCAGTCACTTCCTGCACACCCCCTACAGGGGATGTGCCTGCAACCAATGTACATGCCCTTGCCGGAATCGAACTTGGGACCTTTCAGTCCCCAGGCCGACGCTCTAGCCACTGAGCCAAACCGGTTTCGGCCATCGTGTGTTTTTAAACTCGAAGGCTGGGGGAAGACTTAGGACTGATTTTTCCGAGGACAAAGGAAAATACAGAGAAGCTCAAGTTGTGATAAGGACCCTACTGAACCTATAGCATTTTTCTGAGGCTTCAAAACTAGTCCACCCCATGTTGAAGTTGGTGTTTTCATATCATTTTTCAGCGTTTTAAAAACAATCACTCTGTACGCTGCATTTTATGTACAGTCGCTTCCAGGATTTCCACCAAAGCATGTCTTTTGTAATATTGTGAGATTTTAGGTAATGCTGCAAAGATTGGTGTAAGCGAAATTTTACTATTTCACGAGAGACTCGCAGTTCATGCTACATTTAAAATTGGCCATTTTAATGAAATAGAGGGAAATAGTGTTCCTAAATCAGGAGGCCTATTGAGCTTGCGAATTAGGTAAATATTCATGTCTGCTTCTGAATATTTTGAACCACCATTTCCTGTACCTGCTGCATTTCCAGCCTAATGCCTTTGCAGTCCCGATTGCTAATGAATCGAGGTTTTTATTTTTCCAGGAGATTCATGTTAGTAATTAAACGTTTAAACGGTGTTCCTTTTTCCGTGAGAACTAGAAGGAGATTTTGGTGCAGGGACCACAATTTCAATTTATTTAAACGGCGGTAACGGAAACATTGCCAGGTATTCGCTTGCTTGTCATTTATTCTGGCTTTTTCTTCCTACAGAAAGTTGATGTGGAAAAATGGGTATGTGCTTCTGTGGGTTTGCAAAGGAGTTGTGAGCTACACACGTGCACGTTTGCTCTTGCCTCTAATCTTTTTGTGTGGCTTCCTGGTGTGGCTTGTATTACTTTCACAATAACCACTGTGTGGTACAAATATGAACAAATATGAACAGGTCTCTAGTTAGAACCTTGTGTACAGTTTGGTTCAGCTGAGCTGGGGGATATGAAAATGTTCTCCTCCCCCCCCCACCCCCCACCCCCAAGCTATATAGTTTCTCTGTAATTGGCTTTCTAATGCGATGCACTTCGGTCACCAGGAGGGCTTTGAGTACATCACTTACCACAAAGCTTAACCTTAAAGTCATACTGCATAGCTCTCATGCTTTCCCAAGTCCCATAGAAACGGGAGGTTACACGTATTCGTACAACCTTGAAAGTGAAGGCGACAGTGTCACGAGGAAAGGACTCATTTGCAGGATTGGGACAGCGGTGTGATGTGGCCAAGTTCCATTATTACGCTGGGACTATGGTCTGTTTCAGAGCCAGAGACAGGGAGGGGGGAAGAAACAGGTAGAATGTGTCACCTGTTTCTATCCTCGAGTGTCACAGAGAACAGCTTACCCCCTGCTCTGCGTGGGGGACAGGGGACATCGCCTCTGTCCCCGGCGTTAACACAGGCTGGGTCCTGGCGCCTTTCTCATCTTCAGGCGTGAAACGCCCCAAGTCATTTCAAGTCACACAAGTCTCATTGTGGGAACTAAAACGCCCAGCCCCGTGCAGTGGGAGGATCCGAATTGAACTCAGGTGAACCTGTCTCCATAGCTCAGGGCTCTCCAGGCTGGAGGCCGCAGGTGAGGGGTGAGAAAGGGGCTCCCACTTACCCCCCCCATCCCCACTCAGTTGCTCTGATTTAGTTATTCTCTCCAGATAAACTGGAGAGAGCAGGGAGCCGCAGGCCATTCTCCT
Source organism: Lasiurus borealis (assembly GCA_004026805.1). Taxonomy (NCBI): domain Eukaryota; kingdom Metazoa; phylum Chordata; class Mammalia; order Chiroptera; family Vespertilionidae; genus Lasiurus; species Lasiurus borealis. The sequence goes on from PVJN01001565.1 coordinate 11,980, forward strand.
GCTCATACTTTCGGCCTTCATGTAGCTCGTGATGCATACACTCGTCCCAGGGATAAAGGGTGAGGATTGCAGTGGCTTATCAGACCGGCTTATTTTTCTTTTCTCTACAAGAGAACCAGACAACTCTATGCATATATGTCATATCCATTGCACTCAAAAGAAAAGACAGTCCAGTTTAAACATTGTGTGTGCAATGTAGATCGCTTGAAAAAAACAAAAAACAAAAAACAAAACAGCTACTACCAATCTGTCCCTCCTCCCCACATTGTGAATTTTTCTTAAAATGCCAGCAGGCCAGCGCTGGTCAGGAGTGTGTGTGATGCAGGCGGGGCCTCAGGCTGTGTTTGCAGGTGCAGGTGGCAGCCCTGCTCCTTTTAGATGCTCTGGGGCCGCTCTGCACAGGTCCATCAACATGGCACTCCTGGGTCTTGTCCGTGGGAAGCCTAGGAAGAAAGCATTTCTATGGGATTTAAAAAATCTTCACCCTAAGGAATGCTTTTTATTGATTTTTAGAGAGAGAAGGAGGGAGAGGGAGAGAGATATATATGTAAATGTGAGGGAGAAACATCCATAGGTTCCCTCCCATACACAACCTGACCAGGGATAGGATCCCCAACATTTTTTGAGTGTGTGTGTGTGTGTGTGTGTGTGTGTGTGCGCGCGCGCGCATGTGTGTGTGTGTGTGTGAGAGAGAGAGAGAGAGAGAGAGAGAGAGAGAGAGAGAGAGAGAATAGATCACACTCCAACTAACTGAGCCACACAGCCAGTGCTTCATGGGATGTTTTTATCATAAGACAAATATTTGAGGTTCTCTGTATATCCAGATACCCTGTTGTATAGTTGATATATGCTTACAACTTGAAATCATTAATATTAAATGTCTTTTGTCTTCTAAAATTTGTTAGTAGCACCAATAATAATCATTCATCTAAAAGAGCCACAAAAAAAAGTCTTTGTTGGTGAAACACCTTTTATTTTTGTCAACATGATGAGGTTGAACAGATTACCTCACTCATAGGGACAGGTTACCAGACAGTGACCTCCTGACATCATTTACCATTGATATTAGTGATAGATCTGTAACTAAACAGCTTCTATTTTTAATTTTAAAGTGAAATGATCCTTTACAATTTTTCCTTAAATGATCGTATTGAACATGGAAGCCTGGCTGGTGTGGCTCAGTGGTTGGGTGTCATGCCCGTGTTGGAGGCGCCATTCCCAAGGTGTGAGCGTGCAGGAGGCAGCCAATCAATGATTCTCTCTCATCATGGATATTTCTATCTCTATCTCTCCCTTCCTCTCTGAAGTCAATAAAAATATATTAAAAATGAAAAAATCAGTCACAGTAGAATGCCACTAATGTACATATCACTATGGTTTTATGTTTCAGGGAACCAACTGTGGTATCTATAAGTTGTAGGTAGCTATAACTTGCTATTTTCTGTAAAACGAATGTGAATATGTGTATCTTTTCTCTGTAGGACTTGAATGCTTATGACAACTAAACGTAGTCCTCAGTTTGGAAAAGTAATGCCATTTTCCTTCCGAGTTCTTTTTTATCTGTGTACGTCTCCTAGGAATAGGTCAAGGAAACTCTAGGGGCCTGAAAGAAAACGAGGGGATATAGGCACATACTATGTTTTGAAGAAGAAAAAGGAGCTATTTTAAGTCACAAAAAGAGGCTGTGTCATTTAAATATATATATATTTTATTGATTTTTTACAGAGAGGAAGGGAGAGAGATAGAGAGCTAGAAACATTGGTGAGAGAGAAAAACATAGACCACTTGCCTCCTGCACATGCCCCACTGGGGATGTGCCCGAAACCAAGGTACGTGCCCCCGACAGGAATCGAACCTGGGACCCTTCAGTCCACAGGCTGATGCTCTGTCCACTGAGCCAAACCAGTTTTGGCCAGATGCTGTGTCATTTTAAGAACAAAGCTTCTGTGACATTTTCTTTGGGTTCCCGACTCACACATGTAGGCTCGTGAAGGGTTCATGGTTAGTACCACCTGGGCACTTCAGTGATGAACACCCTTACCTGCTTCCAATCCACTGTTTTTACTAAAATTAGTCGCGTTGCTGTTTACATCACTGCATTTTAATGCAAAAGGTGAAGTGAAACGGTTTTAAAGGCATTTTCAGGGTCTAATTTTAAGATGAGATTTCTGGGCTTTTTGGCGCTTCGATCTGTTGTGAATTGAAAAGGCATCACAGTAGGTGGCATGGTTTCACAGGAAAAGGAAGAACTAACACAGAAACATTGGTAAAAAGGGTTTGGCTTGCTCCAGCTTTGACCTGGCATGCAGTTGATACTGTTTTGTTGTGACCACACAGTGAATGTGTTTCTGTATGTTTACTGTTCACCTAATTCCATTTAGAAATCGTCATATGTAAGAGATCTTTTAAAATGTCTTTGAAATAATATATTTAATACTTTTTCTCTTTTCTTCTGCCCCCACAGAAATTCATGATGAAGGTAAGACATTGGATCATCTACTACCTATCTTGTTTTGTACATTTCATGTTCGGTTTAAACTTTGAACTCATGGCACTTTCACATCTGACAGTTTTAGAAATTAAATTAAACTTCAGAACTTTTAAATTTAAACGAGTCGATCACATATTTAGATTTGTCATCTTCATAAACGGCATTTGGCATCTTTGTGTCATATGCTAACATATTAGTTTAATTAACGTTAATTTAGCCAACGTGAAGAATTCTCTCATTAAAACATTTTTACTCATTCTCCAATTAGCATTTTCACTGCGCATATCCTATTGGCTGTTCTTGGTGTAATGCTCTTGCACGAATCCAGTAGGAAATTCACTCATGAGAAGAAGCACCAGAAAGCTGCGAGAGCATTTCTTCCTGCAGGAGACAGGAAAATAATTCCACCTCTTTTCATTTCCCAACCCCTTGGAAAAACAGAAAGGTTTGAAAAGGAGGCAGGGGAAAGCGGAGAGCACAGGCCACAGCACTGAAGGAATCAGAGGAGGGGGAGCAGAATGTCAGAATTTGGGACAAAAAGTAGAAGGCTTTGGTTTCAGTTTCAAGTACTTGTACCTCCTATTTTTCTCATATAGCAATCACAAAATTTTGGATTTAAAATTCAAGAAATAATGTATAGAGAAACTTACTGTATTTAGTTATAAAGGCTTGATATAGTTTAAAATTTTAAGAGAATATAATTTCAAAAGATAGCAACTCTGAAAAAATGTTAATTCAAAATTTCTGGAGTAGATGTGAGAGGCTGCGTATTCTCAGACAGTAGACATATATGTATGTATTTAATCCTCACCTAAGGATATGTTTTTGTTTTTAGAGAGAGAAATGAGAGAGGGAGAGAGAGAAACATCAATGTGAGAAACATCCATTGATTGCCTCCCATAAGCATCCAGACTGGGATTGAACCATAACTTGGATATGTGTCCTGACCAGGAATCGAACCCACTTGCCTTGTACAGGATGAGGCTCCAACCAACTGAGCCATACCGGCCAGAGCCATCATAAATATTTTTTGAATGATTAGGAAAGAGTGTTTCTTATGAATAATATTTATGGAGAATTACAGGCCTAAAGTATCGATGACATTGATGTTAACTGTAGGCTTATTTATATTAGGTCAAATATAATTTCCTAATTCTTTTAACTGGTGCAATTGACTGCTTTGCTCCTATTTTATTTTATTTATTTTAAAAATATATTTTATTGATTTTTTACAGAGAGGAAGGGAGAGGGACAGAGAGCCAGAAACATCAGATGAGAAACATCTATCAGCTGCCTTCTGCACGCCCCCTACTGGTGATGTGCCCGCAACCAAGATACATGCCCTTGATTGGAATCAAACCCAGGACCTTTCAGTCCGCAGGCTGACGCTCTATCCACTGAGCAAAACCGGTTTCAGCTTGCTCATATTTTGGATTCCAAAGAACAGTTAATGTCCACCGTCACCAAGATTTTTTTGAAGTGTAATCTTGAAGCAGCCGCGAGCTTGCTTCCCATTAGCTTGATGGTTTCTTATCTGGTTGGTCCTGGCTGGCTTCCCAGAGGTCAGTGGGTCAGAGCAGCCTGTGCTTGGGGGGTGGGTTTGGGTGGCCGGAGAGAAAGGGTCTGCTCTAGGAACTGAGTTACTGCTGCTTGGATGCAGCTGTCACCCAGTGGTGACGGTCGTCTCCTCACTGAGACTGCGCAGGGGGTGCCCGCACCCACCTAGAACAGGGCTGCAGAGTCTCGAAGGAGTACCCCCAAAAGTGGTGACCATCTTCCTACAGTACCAAAGTCAGGGGAAGTCCATACACACAGGTGGGCAAAAGTAGGTTGAGGGTTGTTCGGATGGAAAACAATACAATAATCAATAAATAATCATGCTTTGTGCGCTCACAACTGTAAGCCTACTTTTGCCCGCCCTGTATTTATTCACTTAAAGAAGGACCGGCCACATTTAACAAGAAAAGTGACATAATGCTCCAAATTAAAAAACACAGGAAGAATAAATCATCCCCACACACAATTCTTTTGATAAATGTTTGTTGAATGAATTGAGTTACCGAGTCGGCCCAAGAGTTGAAATTACATATTTTTCAATTTTTTTTTTCAGAAACATAGTCAGTTAGATTAATGTCACAGAAAATGACAAGTTAGAAGAAAAGTACCGTAGCACATGTGACAGAAATTGCATCCCTTTGTGGTAACTAAGTGAATTAGTAACAATTAATTTAGTGGGGATTATGTGCATACTTGTATGAATTCTATTAGAACTAAATCCGGCACAATGGGCATTTTAAGTGGTGAGGAAATCTCTAGTTAAAATCTATAATTGTCTAATTGTGTAGAATGAGCAGTCGGAAGAAAATGTAGACACTAAAATGTCTCCTCGTAGCTTAACCAATTTGAACATTGACATACGTGCACATATAAACATGTGAGATGTGTGGGCAGAACTTTACAGTAAAAGGAGCACTTCATCATTTTCGGTTAAACCTTCGTTTTAAAATCGTTGTTTTGATGGATGTGACTGTCAGGAAAATTCAGCTGGATCTCCCAGCTTTGGGGCTTGTCTCTCCTGTGAAAGTTGGCTCCTGCCACCGCAACCCAGATCAGTCAAGGTCGGTGAATTGCCCTTGGCTGCAAAGTCACGTGTAGCCCGTAAAATGCAGGTGCTTCCTATGGAGGGCCTTGATCTGAGGGGGAATATCTCTTTATACCGTAGATCACCCCCCCCCTTTTCCCTCAGGATGTGGAAAAGAGATCTCCCTTTTGTTTTAAAAGCAGCTTTTAAAATAATGTAAATACACTTTCATACTGATTTTTAAGAATGGTTTTGAGGCCTTTCGAGCATAACATGTGGAGTTATTTTAAGAAATTATTTGGAACAGCCGAAACCGGTTTGGCTCAGTGGATGGAGCATTGGCCTGCGGACTGGGGGGTCCTGGGTTCGGTTCTGGGCAAGGGCATGTGTCTTGGTTGCGGGCACATCCCCAGTAGGAGGCGTGCAGGAAGGCAGCTGATCAATGTCTCTTTCACTCATCGATGTTTCTGACTATCCCTCTCCCTTCCTCTCTGTAAAACAATCAATAAAATATATTTAAAAAAAAGAGAAATCATTTGGAACAATCTGGAGGAAAGTATCTTTATTTTTAGTAAGAAAGATATAATAGTACTGATACTTAAGTGCTCCACACTTCTTAAGGTATACACACACACACACATATATTAATACTGTATCAACAATCCAATGATAGAAATTTCTTTGGAGAGCTACATTTATTTTTAATATATTTTTATTGATTTTTCACAGAGAGGAAGGGAGAGGGATAGAGAGCCAGAAACATCGATGAGAGAGAGACATCGATCAGTCGCCTCCTGCATGCCCCCTACTGGGGATGTGCCCGCAACCAAGGTACATGCCCTTGACCGGAATCGAACCTGGGACCTTTCAGTCCACAGGCCGACGCTCTATCCACTGAGCCAAACCGGTTTCGGCAGGAAATGTTAAGCCTATGGATGACTTGGTCAGTTTTGCCTTTTTGGAAAGCCCAGTCACTGAACAAATGCTTACGTGTGCCAGGCTCCTGGGTACAGTAGTGACCAAAGAGCGGAAAGTCCTCCGCATGCAGACCACGTGCCGTGGGAAATAAGGACAATAAATAACTATGATCGGTATGATGTCATGCTGAGTGTTGATGAAATCAGTTTGGTCCCAGAGCCGGGGCACCTGCGCGCCCCACGGCGCAGGCTGCGTGGAACCCTTCCGTCCACGCGAGCGCCTTCCCAGCGCCCTCGGTTGTCTGCAGTAGCTCTTACCTTTTCCCTGGAACATGGGGCCTTTGTATTGACTTCGTTAAGTTTGCTGTTTGCTTTTTCTTCTCTTGTCCACCCTGTCTCGTCCCTCGCAGACTGCTCAAGGGGGAGGTCACCGGACGCTCCTCTACGGACACGCCATCCTGCTGCGCCACTCCAACAGCGGCATGGTGAGCAGCGCGCCCCATCTCCAGTGGCCGGGAAAGGGGGGGCCACTGTGCCCCCTAAGATCTGTTCCCTGCTTTCTCTCCCACTTGTAGGATGAGGAGCTGCTGAGGTGACCTTAAGGTCCTTCAGTTCTGTCATTGTATGACCCCTGTTTTTAGTATCTCACTTTGGATAGACCAGTTAAGTGTTAAGAGTAAAATAAGAACCATTTCTCATTTCTGATGTTGTTTTAACACTTTATTTATTAAAGTCTTTTTGCAGAGAATATAAAAATCTGCCTGTGAGTTGCATTGTCACTTTCCACTAACTTCCCTCCTTCCCGATAGATGTCTCTCTCTCTCTCCACATCAGTCCTTCTTGCACCCAGTGATCCACTTGACCCTCTGTGCCCCTCTCAGGCTGTGCCCCCTGGTTCACTGTATACATGTGTTATATGTGCTAAGTCCGCATTTCACTGCTCCCAGGGGCCCTACATGTGCTGTTCCCTGTCCCTGCGAAAACTGGGACTTTGCCCAGAAGCATATAGATTTCACTTTGATACCAAAGCGAGTCAGGATGACGCTGGGTGGGCTTCTCACCGGGTAGTGACAGCTGCTGTTCTGTGTCCTTCAGTACCTGTGCTGCCTGTCCACCTCCCGGTCTTCGACAGACAAGCTGGCCTTTGACGTTGGCTTGCAAGAGGACACAACAGGTGAGTCCTGTGGCTTTGATCATACGTATGACAGTGACTGGTGGCTTCTGAAGTGTTACCGCATGTCTGTCATCTTCCACCTGAAACATAATGCTAAGTCCCAAATGTAATCTAATCAATGTCATCATCCAAGCAAAAAGGTAGAAAATGAAAGTCTTCTCATGTCTCTGTCACAGGGCATTGACCTCCATATCTATCCAAACATATGCATGTTGTCATATTTTTGAAACAAAAATGTATATCTTGACACACTTATTCTTTTGGAGAATCAAGATAGGAGAATGTAAGCTTTATTTGTGTTTTGTTCTCAATGCCCTGACTCTACACTTTATATACAATTTGACTATTGGATCTTTTACTATAAGCATACATGACTCTGGGAATGAAAGACCCAGTAGAGAAAAGAATGGACGGAAATAGACCAACTCTTATAAGTTGTTCCTTTCCTGGTGTTCCTTTCACACACTGTTTTCTTTTGAAAATACTTTCCTATGGTCTAAATTTTTCACAGGCTACAAGTGGATAAAAATAAAGCGATATTTACCAACTTAAGTTTTTAATAGACCAACACATTGCCTTCTACACGAAATTCTAAGAATCTCAGGCACCAACAAGATAAATGTATCATCGCTTCTATTCATTTTATTTAGGCTCAGCCATTTCTCTGTATTTTTATTAGTTTTTTTTAAGCTTTATTATAATTCGTTTACTTCAGCACACAATGACATGAAAAATTCAGTTCTCTCTTCCAAAACAAGTGCAGGGCACACACAGTGTGTACATTGGTTCACACATCGAGACCACGACAGAGTATCAGACAACAGGCAGTCCCTCTCCCTCACCAGGTGCCTATGTCACTGTCCCCTGGAGGTCGCTGTGCTTCTGAGTTACTTCTTATATTTACCATTAGTCCTGGGTGGCCCAAACCAGAGCTAAACGCACAGGCAGATGCTGTGTCTTCCTTGTTTATTGATGTATCTATCCTCAGCTGCTTAAAGCAATGATGGACCAGTAGTGGGCGCTTTATAAATGTTTGAGCGAATGAATGGAACACTCCTTACAACTCTACAAATGTGAATTGAGTGAGGGAAGACAAGGAATTCCTCAAGGTGATGCTCAAGTGGTTTGTGTGAGAAAAGCTGCTCAGAGCCTGGATTACATATTGCCTGTCAGCATGCTTTAAGAAATTGCCCAGCCTGTGTGGCTCAATGGTTGAGCGTCAACCTGTGAACCAGGAGGTCACGGTTGGATTCCATCAGGGCATGTGCCCGGGTTGCAGGCTTGATCCCCAGTGTGGAGCGTGCAGAGGGCAGCCGATCAGTGAGTCTCTCTCATCACTGATGTTTCTATCTTCCTCTCCCTTTCTGAAATCATTAAAAATAAGAAAAGAAATAGCATTTGCTGATTCACTTACTCATTTATGCAAAATGAATTTTTATTGAGTGCCAGAGCAATAAAAACAAAAATGCTAGCATCTGGAAAAGCCCCATGAGCCAAACATGGAAGGCCCCGCTGTTATGGGACTTACATTCTGGCACTGGGGGAACAGAAGGAAGAAAAACAAGTGTTATGGAAAAATGATAAAACTGAGCAAAGGCAGAGAGTGCAAATTATTAGATAACAAGTCACTGAAACTATTCTCATTTCTGCATGAGAATATTAGATAGAATGTTTTGGATAGAATTTGCATTTATTTATTTTTATTTTTTAAAATATACTTTAGTGATTTTTTTACAGAGAGAAAGGGAGAGGGATAGAGTTAGAAACATTGATGTGAGAGAGACATTGATCAGCCACCTCCTGCACGTCCCCTACTGGGGATGTGCCCGCAACCAGGATATATGCTCTTGACCGGAATCGAACCCGGGATCTTTTAGTCCGCAGGCCAATGCTCTATCCATTGAGCCAAACCAGTTTCGGCTGCATTTATTTTTAAAGGAAATAACCAGACTGAAGAATTGTGTGCTAGTTTGTGCTTTAGGTGTCAGCACTGAAGAATGAAGAGTGGGCAGTGGGCAGGTAGCTCGTAAGGTGTATGCCTGGCTTGTTCTGGAGGAATTATTTGATTACACTCAGCACCAAACTTCCAAAGACGTCACAACCAGTTCTGTGATAAGCTGTATGTTTCGATGTGTCTTATCCTAAGCTAATTGGCCTCCTTTTTATTTTCATGGTCTAAGTGATTAAAAATCCAAATTCCTGAAGGTGGTGTGAACAGAACAAGTTTCTGTCAAGGAGACTGAGGGACTTCCTTTACTCCCCTCTGTCATTTGGAGTCACCGGCACAGCACGTGGGTTTGACACTAAGTGGCTGCTCTGTGTTGTCGCCCCGCCTGCAGGTGAAGCTTGCTGGTGGACCATACACCCCGCCTCCAAGCAGAGGTCCGAGGGAGAGAAGGTGCGCGTTGGCGATGACCTCATCTTAGTGAGTGTGTCCTCCGAAAGGTACTTGGTAAGTGAGGAGAGCAGGGCACGGACTTGCCGAGATGATGCATGAAGGTCAATAAAACAGCCTCTTGAAAGTGTGGGTTGCAAATTACCCAGGAGGCTTGCTTAGAAACAAGCCAGTACCTCTATTGGATGGGAGAAAGGTAACTCCCCAGGCAGGGGAAGGGTGTGACACGCGGTCATGCGGCTCACCAGGTGTGTTTGGACAGGCTTCCTGTGTGCCCTGCCCTGGGTGTCTCTCCCCTCTTTATATCCCCCCCCCCACAATCCTCCAACCCCCATGTGCCCCATCCTGCATTGACCTGACCCTGGTGCCTCTTCCTGGGCTCTGTTACTGACACACACACACAGTCTGATCGGGAATTCAGAACCGGGACTCTTCTGCACCCAGCGAGAGGGCTGTATTAATGAGGTTGTGACCACTGATTTGGATATTTATGAAAGAAAATGATTTAAAAAAAAAGTTAGCTTTAAATATATATTTTATTGATTTTTTATAGAGAGGAAGGGAGAGGGATAGAGAGAAACATGGATCAGCTGCCTCCTGCACACCCCTACTTGGGGATGTGCCTGCAACCAACATACATATTCTTGACCGGAATCGAACCTAGGACCTTTCAGTCTGCAGGCCGACACTCTATGCACTGAGACAACCTGGTTTCAGCAGAAAATTCTTTTTTGAGAAATACTTGCCACATTAAGAGAAACAGACAAAATAAAAAAAAAGTTGAGGTCTCCTTGACATTGCATTGTTTCAAAGCGTAGAGGCTGACAGTGAGAAAATGAAGAAAATTTTATGTTTAATTATTGAAGGCGTATTTGGGGATAGCAGCTCTAAGTATATAAAAGTGAGGTCCAAGCTGATCCCTCAGCCCCCATGAAATCTGTGTCACCCGTGGAAATGCCACCTACCGCAGCCCTCGTGCCAGGACCTGTAGGGCTGGCTAATGTTCTCTTTTTTTAGCTCCTGTAGCACCTGATTATGGTTCACCTACCATTTTTTTAAATACTTGTAACATGTTGCGTATATCATTCTCCCTTCTAGAGTCCAGGCACCCTCAGTGCGGGAGGGTGCTCTATTAATATTTAGCACAATGCTTTATATGTCATGCATTCCATGAACCGTGATGAACCAACAAATGGTAACAATCCACTGATCAAAATACTAGAGGCCTGATGCCTGAAATTCATGCTAGAATAGCCTTCCTTCCCCTGGCTGCCGGCACCAGCTTCTCTCTGGTACCCGGGACTTGGACTTCCCTCGCAGCCCCGGCTTTGTCTCTGGCTTCATCCGGAAGGTCTTCTGGAAGGATGTCTGGAAGGGTGTCCGGTCTAATTTGCATAGTACGCTTTTATTATTATAAATGACAGCTTTCACTTGAATTCAAAAGTAAAAATTCCAGCGTTGGTATTTGGGTCACGTGCTCATGGTCTGCTAAGAGCCATATGGTTTTATAGTGGTGTGTGTGTATGTGTGTGTGTGTGTGTGTGTACATATGTGTGTGCACGGATGCCTGTTTTGGCTCAGGCCATAGAAATAGGTATATTTAACTTATTTAAGGGGTGTGTTCCTGTGACTATAAAGGGTTCTGTTTCTGCAAGTCTTTGTTTATTGAGTAATATTGTTGGATGCCGGAGAACTGCCGTGAACCTGTCAGCGAACAGGATGAGAGAGATGCACTTACATTGCGTACTGATTGCTACGAGGAAAACATATTTTTCTATTGGTGGAGACAGAAGGCATACATTTTATTTGTAAACAAAGAGGAAGAGTGCAGTGCCTATTGTTGCTGGTGCCTTGCGAATAGCATGTTCAGGTGAGAGGGTCCCTGGGTGTGAAGGCCCGCAGAGCTCTCCAGCATGACGGTCCTGCTGTGTCTCTTCATCCAACTGGTTTCTGGTCAAGTTCAGGTGCGACAGGATCTTTGAAAGCTGAGGCTGTCATCTGTCACCAGCATTGGAGAAGTGCTACAGACACATTCCAGGAATAGGGGTGATGTTTGCTGAGATGACCCCCAAAACACAGTGTCTGCGATTCTCTCAGAGCCAGGTGGTAAAATAACCCAGGCCACCTGCCGTAAAATTCTAGAGAGGTTTCATAATTTTTCTTTTCTTTTAGTTTGAGCTCTCATATAGTATGGCTCTTAAAATACTAAATAGGATATTTCACACGTTTTTCTTTTTAAGAAGGAAAATCTGTAATTTGTACGAGCTGAATTTTGGAGGAAATGTGTTTGTCTTGGTTTTAGGTGCCTATTAGAAAACATCGCCACCCACTGGCTATTGTGCCAAATTGCAGGTAAAAGTTCATAACATCATAAAACTTGAGACATTGGTCCGATAGATTTCACCTGCAACATTAAAAAGACACCATAGTGTGATAGGTAAACCACTTATAATTCTAATGGTAAGTACCCACTATCTGTATCACTTTGTTCATCAGTGGGCCTTAAAAAATAGTCCAATAAATCAATTTATTTTAGTGTATTCATCTGTTTTCTGATTAGTGGCTTACAATAGTAACTCTTAGAATGAAGATGAGAAATACCGTATTTTCTGGCATATAAGGCGACCCCCAAATTTTCCAGTTAAAATACAAAGTTTGGGATATATTCACCCTATAAGATGACACCCAGCATATAAGATGACCCCCGATTTTTGAGAAGATTTTCCTGCATTAAAAAGTCGTCTATATGCCGGAAACTACGGTACCTAAAGACAAATAGTAACTAACCTTTTCCTCCCGGCCTCTCCGTTTTGAGTGACAGGGCTGACACAGACGCTGTGTGTGCGCAGTTCCAGCGCGTGTTGGGTGTGAGCGGGCCGAAGCACGTGCGTGCGGAGCCCCCGCAGCCCGGTGAAGCCCCTGCCTCCCTCTCCGCAGCACCTGTCCTACGGCAGCGGCAGCGGCAGCCTGCACGTGGACGCCGCTTTCCAGCTGACGCTCTGGAGCGTGGCCCCCATCAGCTCAGGAAGTGAAGCGGCCCAAGGTACACCCCGCTGCAGGGAGGGATCCTCCTTGACGCCCCGTGTCTGTGACCCTGAGCTGGCTGTTAGCCAGTGCTTGTGTCCTGCTCTTCTGTAAATGAGGCCATGACACTCAGACTGTTATTCAAATTGCTACTTTTCCCTGTGGTCAGCTTTATCTGGCAGTGTGGCTGTCTGTGCTGGCTTCCGGGGTGCTGCTTTTTTCAGGGTTCTGGCCCCGGGGGTATTGCTCAGTGACACTGATGTCCAGGTTTCCCATCTTCCAGGGGAGGGTGGCTTGGAGTGGGGTCCCAGCAATGCCTATGCGTCAGGGGTTCTGGGACATCTGGGTTTGTTCTGATGACTGTCACCTGCACAGGTTCAAGTCTGAACCTCTCTATGTATGTATGTATAGCGGAGGATTTTATGGGGTGAAGATGGTATTTCCAGGGGGAATGTCACTCACTCTGGGGCTCTGAGACTCAGGCCCACCAGCAGCAGGCAGGTGGAGCCATCCCTCTCTGAGCTGTGGCCAGGAGCGCGAGCCTTGCTGGACTGCTGGCTCTCTAAGAACACGGAAGATTGGGCCAGGCGCACTGTCCAGCTGCCACGTGAGCAGGACAGCTGAGACACACCGAGTGTCATCCTCACAGGGTACCTGATTGGCGGTGACGTCCTGAGGCTGCTGCACGGACACATGGACGAATGCCTCACCGTCCCCTCCGGGGAGCACGGGGAGGAGCAGCGGAGGTGGGTGAGCCCTGCACCCCAAGCCTTGATTTTCTTGCCTTGACATCGTTTTTAAATTCAGGAAATGCCTGTTCAGGCCACCAGCGTGCGAGAAAGTGGGCCTCTGACGCTCATCCGTCCCCCGAATGACCCATTTGTTGGCCTCCTTTGTAGTGTTTCCTTGTGTTGTGTTTTCATCACCTATCAGCAGGATTGCTGAAAAAAATCCAAACGTGGAAGAAGCAGCGAATTAAACGCAGTGGGAGGAGTGAACACATTCAACCATCCACTTAAAACTTCATTAAATGTTCATTGGTTCTGATTAATCCTCTTTCTGGAACATTTAGTCTTGAATGCAGTTTCAAAATCAGATTTCTCCAATTGTACAAAAGTTGATGACCTTTTTTTATTACCTCCCCATTTGCTGCCATAGAGAATACAACTGACCACGTTCCTCATGTTTTATGCGATTATAATACCTCTCTCATGTTCATATTATTGGGCATCAGACAGAGATTGATGTAGTCCAGATCTCTGAGGAAGGTGCACAAAAACAAAAACATTTAGGCTGATTTGGATGCTCTGCTTTGCCTCCTGAATTCATAGATGAATCTGATAAGGTTAAAACATAAACAACGGATCACTGGGAGAGCAGGTGTCGTCTGGATGATGTATTACATGTTTTTCTTTGTGAAAGGACATTTCTCAGAAGAACATACACAAGTTAGGTAACTTGTTTAGTAGATACTTCCTCCTGTAGTTTACAGACAGATGCAGGGAACATTTGGGAAGTTAATGATCATTAACTGGTTGTTGAGAGGGAGGACTATGTGGAGATGGAGGCTCAGGGGAGCAGGAGGTAGCGAGGACCCCGGGGTGCTGCATGGGGCTCTGGCTTCTGCAAAAGTTGGGGTGCGTTGGCCCAGAGATCCTTTTGGATGATTACTTAGCATCACTGACAAACAATTACCATGAGGGCTTTGGCGTTTGGGTAACTAAAGTACCTTCAAATGCTATTGCTTTGGGTGTGTGCAACTTCTTGTTTATATTTTTGGTGATATTTATACTTTTCTATTATCACCTTCAAATTGTTATACTAAAATATTAGAAGGTGTTATACTAAATTATTAGAACGTGTTTAAGTATCTAGATCAAACTTGAAAACTCCAAATATGAGTGTGTTTAAATAATAATATGTTAAACTACACCCAAAGTTATAACTGAGGACTTGTAAGGACCTGAATTAAATGAGTAAAGTGAGATATTCACAGGGGTGGGGGGGTGGAGGTTGGAGGGGGTGTTGGAGAGGGAATGAATGGGGTTAAGAGGAGAGAATAACCGAGGAATGTTTATTTAGGGCAGACTTATGTGGATCACTGTTACTGTTTTTGGTTATTTTTTTAAAAATATATTTTATTGATTTTTCACAGAGAGGAAGGAAGAGGGATAGAGAGTTAGAAACATAGATGAGAAAGAGACATCGTTCAGCCGCCTCCTGCACACTCCCCACTGGGGATGTGCCCACAACCAAGGTACATGCCCTTGACCGGAATCGAATCTGGGACCTTTCAGTCCGAAGGCCGACGCTCTATCCACTGAGCCAAACCGATTTCGGCTGTTTTTGGTTATTTTTATTTCCTGCTCTATTGTCTGCTCCAAAAAATATGGCTTTAGCTGTTTATGCCGGTGGCCGGCAAACTGCGGCTCTGTTGACTAATGAGTTTGCCCACCACCGGGTTATGCAAAGGCTTTCCATGCGCTTTTCTCTTTTAATTAGCTTGAAACACAGAGTCCAAGAATGAAACACGGTAAAATCGGGCTTCTCTGTTTTTGAACACAGAACCGTTCACTATGAAGGCG
Source organism: Lasiurus borealis (assembly GCA_004026805.1). Taxonomy (NCBI): domain Eukaryota; kingdom Metazoa; phylum Chordata; class Mammalia; order Chiroptera; family Vespertilionidae; genus Lasiurus; species Lasiurus borealis. The sequence continues at coordinate 27,147 of PVJN01001565.1, forward strand.
GCGCCGTGTCTGTCCACGCCCGCTCCCTGTGGAGACTGGAGACGCTGAGAGTGGCGTGAGTAGCTGCGGGTTCTCTGCCCCTTCCCCGTCCTGCCGTTACTGGTCCTTTGCGGCCCCGGTTCACCAGGTGCTGCGTCAGCTGCTTTGTCTTCAGCCTCATGGGGTTTTGTGGCATCATCTCAACTGGTCAGTGCATCTCCCGGCACAAAATGCTGCTCGGAGCCAGCGAGGTAGGCTTGGAGACCAGCCTGTTCACTCCAGTTCTGGCGAGCTCTGGACTCGGCCTTCTGGAGGCACCTGTGAGACGGGGGTGGCCTGAACGTGAACCAGGGCACTAGACCATTCCTGGCAGTCTCTGTGTTTACTCCCAAATTGCAGCGAGTCAGCAAAGAGGCTGGTGATGCGAAGCTGCTGAGCATTTATTAGAGAAATAAGACACACACACACACACACACACACACACACACACACACACAAACACACACACTCCATGTGTATGTGTGTGTGTGTGTATACTATATGTATATATATATATATATATATATATATATATATATATATATGTGTGTGTATGTGTATGTGTGTGTATATTTTTTTCCAGTGATTTGAAAAAGCTGTTCAGAGGTTGACCTTTAGTTCCTTTAAATAAAATGCAATATTGATAATAAAAGTGTAATTTTAAACTGCTTTTAATAGACTTAAAATAAATTTTAAAAAGGATTTTAAGGTTCAGTCCTTTGCCTCAAAAGCAGTAAGTTTTTAAAGGATTTATTCTCTATTATATTTTAAAGAAATGGTTGCTTTAGGATTCAGACTCTCTGGATGGATGGAAGGAACAGTCTTAGTATAGAATAGCTATCCTTGCAAAACGTACTGTTTTGAGGTTGATGCATACTTGATGATGATTTAAGTAATTCAGTGCTCTTCAGTTGTTTTTGCTTATATATCCCAGGCAGTAATTTTGAAAAACTTTGTATGTCTTTGAACATAGTAAGGTATGACATAGGACTTTTTATTACTTTAAATATATGCACAGAATATAGCTTACAGTGGATTGTAAGTAATTGTCTCTATTAAGAGATTCATGTAAAAATGCAGTTATCATAATATCATGGTACTGTTAATTTTGAATGCTAAGATCACAAGTCAAAAAACCAGTTGAGCAAAATAGCGTAAATATCACTATTTACTAAAATAGAAAATTTTTCAAAAAATACTCATTAGTAGACTACAATACTCTAAAGTATCATTTAGGCTTATCATTTCTGTATCTGTGCTAGTGAGTAGAGGTGAGCTTGGAGCACCAGGAGTAGGGTTAGTGTGGGTGGTGTCACATTGAGAGTCAGAAGACCTGGAGTTAAATTTCACTCCCGCTCGCTAGTGGCTGTAACATTGAATGATTTACCATTTTGTTAAGTGTGAACTGACATTAATACCACCAGCCACAGGGCTTCTGAGACCATGCAATAAGACAGTACATGCAGAGCACTTTCCGTCACGTATGACACATGTTACTCGCTGTTTCCCTGTGGCTGTGGCTGTTGGATCGAGGCTGACCTGTCTCTGCAGGTGGAGCGGGAGCCACATTCGGTGGGGCCAGCCTTTCCGACTGCGGCACGTCACCACGGGCAAGTACCTGAGCCTCCTGGAAGACAAAAACCTCCTCCTCATGGACAAAGAGAAAGCCGATGCCAAGTCCACGGCCTTCAGCTTCCGCTCCTCCAAGGTGAGCGGGCACAGGGAGTGCGTGCGGGGCTGCTGTACGTAAACCCTCCACGTTTCCTTCCGACGCTGGTAAGCGGAAAAACACAGGTTGTAATCACAAAATGTCACTGTTTTCATTTAAATAAATCTCTGGGCTTGTGCATTTTTAGATGCTGGATAGGGAAGGGGCCGCTCTAACATTTTAACTTTAAATCCTTCCGAAAGATCCAAAGAGAAGGTGTGTGTGAACATGAGTGCAGTTAAATTAGTTTAACTTCAAACAAGTCCATCTCCGGCTTACTTTGCCTGTTTTTTTTTTTTTAAAATATATTTTATTGATTTTTCACAGAGAGGAAGGGAAAGGGATAGAAAGCCAGAAACATTGATGAGAGAGAGACATCGATCAGCCGCCTCCTGCACGCCCCCTACTGGGGATGTGCTCGCAACCAAGGTCCATGCCCTTGACCGGAATCGAACCTGGTTCCCTTCAGTCCCCAGGCTGACACTGAGCCAAACCGGTTTCGGCTATTTTGCCTGTTTTAATAGCCATATTCCTTTGTAACAAAAAATCAGTTAAGGAAAAAAAACAACCACTGCACTGACATTCTTGGACATGGTTTGTGCACATTTTTTACTTGTTTCTCTGGTGGATCCTGGCACTGGACATCCTGGCTCCCAAGCTGTGAATATTTTCAAACGCTCTGAATAAAAGTGCTTGCCCAAAGCAGTAGCCTTTGAAACGTTTTTTTCTTCAGATATCTCTCCTAATATGCACTTGGAGAATGGGGGCTGATTCTAGATTTGGGCCATTTGGCCATGTGGATCTTACACAGGAAGTACAGAAACCAGGGATCCCACTTTTTCTTTTAAGTGCTCACCAGAGGAATGAAGATATTTTTCCCATTTATTTTATTTTTATTTTTTTAGAGAGAGTGGAAGGAAGGGAGGGAGGGTAGAGAGAGAGAGAGAGAAACATTGATGTGACAGAGACATCAAGAGGTTGCCTCGCACATGCAGGCGGGGATCAGACCTTCAGCCCCGTATGTGCCCGTAGCTGGGAATCAAACCTGTGACTCTGGTGCACAGGGCAACGCTCTCACCACGGAGACCATTGGCCAGGGGCCCAGCATCACTTTTTAATGAAGTCCCGTTTCTCTGCGTCTGGCCTCCCGCCTGGCACACGTGTTAGGGAACTGCTGTCTTAAGCAGGTTGTTCCTGACTTGCTGCCAAACGCACTCCCCTCGTTTAACTCACACTGATCACCGCACGTGGTAACGTGGTTGAGAGAAGAGAAGGTCAAACTGAAGGCCAAGAAGACATTTTAATTTTAAAATCACAGTAGAGCCGAGACCGGTTTGGCTCAGTGGATAGAGCATCGTCTTGCGGACTGAAAGGTCCCAGGTTCGATTCCGGTCGGGGACATGTACCTTGCTTGCAGGCACATTTCCACTGTGGGGTGTGCAGGAGGCGGCTGATCGATGTTTCTGACTTTCTATCTCTCTCCTTTCCTCTCTGTAAAAAATCAATAAAATATTTTAAAAAAATCACAGTAGAATCCTGATTGTAAAAGAATGGCCAATTAGGTAATTATAATTTTTTTTCCTGGAGAGAGAGTTAAGTCTTTTTATTGCTTTCTAAAGTTATTGGTTTCTTGTAAGAGTAGGTCTTGCCAATCACATATGTGTTATATTTCTCCAAGATGTAATTTTTTAACGTAAAATGCCTCTAAAGTATGCTTCTTTGGGGGTTTCCTTCAGTTTTCCTTCTCCCATGCGCCACAAATAGAAAGCTGCTGCCGTTGAAGTGATGAAATAAGCCTCAAATCAGACTGCCAATGAGATCACAAGGATTATGGAACAAATGAGAAAATAGAACAACATCATTTTTAGGGCATAGTTTTCAGTGTGCTATTTTTGTTTGGGATTTTTATTCTTGGTTCAAAAAATATTTTAGATGCTTTAAAAAACACACAATGAAAATAAGAGTAACGGTTAATTTATGGGCCATATAATGTGCTGAGTACCTTATATGTACTATCTCATTTAATTCTAGTTCAAACCTATGAAGCTTGGATAATGTTTTTTAAAATTTATTTCTAATTTATTTTTTCATCCTCACCCGAGGATATTTTTCCATTGATTTTTAGAGCGAATGAAGAGAGTGAGAGACAGAGAGAAACACATTGAGAGGTTGCCTCCTGCATGTGCCCAGACCAGGGCCTGGGGCTGGGAGGAGCCAGCAACAGAGATACATGCCCTTGACTGGAATTGAACTTGGCACCCTTCGGTCCACAGGCTGACACTCTACCCCCTGAGCCAAACCGACTAGGGCTGAGATACTATTTTAATCTTAATTACACAGATGAGGAAACTGAAGCAAGTTAGGTGGCATATCGAAACTTGAGCCTAAATAGTAAATCTAAAGCCTTCTCTAATAACAAAATTAAAGATTTAAAATAATAATAGCAGCTAGGGAAGATACGTTGTTTCCCTGTGATCAGATGAGCACCTATTGTAGTTGTTTAGTGATGACTAAATGTCTAAAAAATGAAAATAAAATGAAGAACATCTATATTTTTTATTAAAGTCAGTATACAAAATTATCATCATAGATACATTTTTATTTAATCAGGATTAAATTCAAACCTGATTTTTGCAGTAACCCTTTATCAAGGAGTGCTGATAGTATAATAGAAAATAAGACCAATTGTGTTTGACAGAACATATGGAAATTCAATGATAGTTGTTATGCTGACCCTTTTATAAAATGTTTTTACTTATTTTTTAGAGAGAGAAGAAGGGAGAGGGAGAGATAGAAACATTGATGTGAGAGAACTATCAATTGGCTGCCTCCTGCACCCCCTACTGGGGATTGATCAAGCCTGCAACCGGGAATGGAACCAGTGACTTCTTGTCCCAGCGCAGGGGACAAAGCTCAATCGACTGAGCCACACTGGCCGGGCTATACTGATCCTTTCTAATGGCAGTAAACAAGAGAGTGGGCTCATTGAAACTTCCAGCGGTGAAGATGAGGTGTGTCAGTCAGAGCCAATATGAATTACTAAGTTACTCAATTTGTTACACGGATTTGTTTTTTAAGATCACAGGAGCTGGTGAAGTTAGCCATGGTGCAAGTGTTGTGAAAAGGAAGGACATGATGTGAGAGAGACATGCCAATCACATTATTATATTTCCCCAAGATGTAATTTTGGGGAGATATAATACATATTTGCCTCCTGCATGCGCCCTGACCAGGGCTGGGGATCGAGGTACATGCCCTTGACTGGAATCGAACCCAGGACGCTTCAGTCTGCGGGCCGATGCTCTATCCACTGAGCCAAACCAGCGAGGGCAAAGTGTGGGTTTCTATGTGATAAGGTTTGTATATTGCACCGTGTGCCCACACCCAGAGTCAAATCTCCTGTCACCATATTTTATGTCCCCTTCATCGCCCATCCCCTTCCCTCTGGCAGCCACCACACCGCTGTTTGTGTCCATGAGAGGGAGCATGTTGAGGGAGCCAGCATTAAAACGTAGGGATTTGAAGGAAACAGAATCAGAGCATCGACTGCTGCTTCAGAGCAGAGGGAGGTCAGCCCAGGGGCCCTTTAGGAGCCAGTGACTCTGTCATTCAAGTTGGAAATTGCCTTGTAGGAAACTGAGTCACAGTAGTTTTGAATAGTTCTAAAGAAAGCATTAACATGCTTGTTATCATCATCATTTTCATAGTCAAAATAGTAAAAACCTAAGTTTATTTTATCCTAGATACTGTGCTGAAATATTTGCATGCATTATCTCATGTTTTCTGATAGGTTTGTTAGCTTTATTTACAGCTGAGAAAACTGAGGCTTAAAAAGCTTTAACTTTTCTAATGTCACAGAGGTAGTAAGTGGCAGACTGGACTCAACTGGATTTCTTGTCCCACAAACTTATGCTATTAAGTACAAATGAAGAAAAAATGATCAGGAAAGAATATGAAACCTGAACTACAAATTTTAAGATATCTAGTTTGGAGTTTGTCATTGGTCAGTATAAAATTTTGTTATGGCTTAAACAATTTTCTATCAGTGTGAGTTATTTAAGAATACGTTAATTATTTTTATAATTTTCTACTCATCTTCAGTAGAGGTTGAACTGCTAGAATAAAATATTTGACCATTAGTTAGGGGACTTTCAGAGGGCTGAATTTTTCAAGGAACATAGTTACAACAAGGCAACGTTCTTTCAAGAAAAAGGCATATTTTAAAAACTTGCCTCTCTCCTTTTCCTCTCTCCTTAGGAAAAATTGGATGCAGGGGTGAGAAAAGAAGTTGATGGCATGGGAACCTCTGAGATCAAGTACGGAGACTCGGTCTGCTACATACAACATGTGAGCACAGGCCTGTGGCTGACTTACCAGGCTGTGGACGTGAAGTCTGTGCGGATGGGAGCCATACAACGCAAGGTAAGGGGCGAGAGAAACCCCGTCTCGTAGTCTCCTCTGATGGCTAAAATATATAAACACCGGCAAAAAGCGGTAGCTAACATTCACAACTACTTACTGACGTTTATTCTCGACATGCACGTTCCATTTTGCATTGCTTTCTGGGTAGTTTGTCATTTTAGTTAGGAGTTACTAATCTCCACTCAGTACACCCGGTTAGATGACAGCTATCTTGCTAAAAGTGTTGAATGAAGGAAGCTAGGCACCAGTGGCTGCCCATTTCATGGTTCCATTTATATATAGGACCCAAGTGACCTTTGCTGTGACAAGGGAGAAGGTGGGGACCATTGTGGGGGGCAGGGCAGGAAGGGAGCTCTGGGCGGATGTGGAGGTGCAATGGCCTTCTCTTTCTGCTCCAAGTGTTCTCAGTGTGCTCGCTTTGGGAGAATTATTTAACTGCTCACTTAAGGTTTCTGCCCTTGTCTCTTCTCATGTGGAACTGTCAGAGTCAGTTTCAGCACCTGACAAGAGCTAACAACTTGAAAATGGAGTTTTACAGGACCTACATGCTCGGGAACATTGCTGAGCACGCTTCATTACCCGTCCGCTAACTCACTGTGCGGCTGCAGCTGGATGGCTTCTCTGCCGCTCCCTCAGAGGCTTAGACTTAGCAGTCACTTAACACGATGCGTGAAGACACTCTGGTGTTTGTTTGGCTCAACTCAGTCCCATGACGGATTGACTCTTTAAAACAATAACTGAATGCCTAGGTGGTGCAGGGGCCTCTGCGTGTTATTTTACCTCAAACACAACAGTTTACAGCCCCCTCCGCCTGTCTTGGTTCTGTGTATTGGTATGGCATCTTTGAGCACGCACCTTCTGAGCCCCGTTGGGAAGGGAGGTGTTGGAGTGATGGCGGTCCGTGTGCTTCCTCACAGGCCATCATGCATCATGAAGGCCACATGGATGATGGCATAAACCTGTCCAGGTCGCAGCACGAAGAGTCCCGGACAGCGCGGGTCATCCGGAGCACCGTCTTCCTTTTCAATAGGTTTATAAGGTACACTAGAGGCCCGGTGTACAAAATTTGTGTACAGGGGGAGGGGTGTGTCCCTCAGCCCAGTCTGCACTGTCTCCAATCTGGGACTCTTCGAGGAATGCCCGCCAGGGTCCCCTGCAACTGCCCTCCCCTGTTGGCCTGGACCCCCTTAACTGCCCTCTCTTGCCAGCCTTGTCTCTCCCAAATGCCCTCCCCTGCTGGCCTAGTCTCCCCCAAGTGCCTTCCCCTGCAGGCCTGGTTCATCCCAACTGCCCTCCCCTGCTGGCCTGGTCCTCCCCAATTGCTCTCCCCTGCAGGCCTAGTCCCTCACAACTGTCCTCCCTTCCAGGCCTAGTTATCCCCAGCTGCCCTCCTCTGCCAGCCCGGTCACTCCTAACTGCCCTCCCCTGCAGGCCTGATTGCCCCCTACTGCCCTCCTTTGCAGGCCTAGTCCCTCCCAACTGCCCACCCCTGCTAGCCTGATCACCCACAACTGCCCTCCCCTGCTGGCCATCTTGTGGTGGCCATCTTGTGTCCACATGGAGGTGGCCGTCTTGTGTCTTGGAATGATGGTCAATTTGCACATCACCCTTTTTTTAGATAGGATTTCATGTCTTTAATTGCGGTGGCTATTTGGCATTTACCTCAATTTCCCGATTGAATCTACATATAAACAATCCTAAAATATACGATGGTGGTAGATCTCAAAGCTTTGATTTTAAAACTCAGAATTTTGGAAAGCTCAACAAATCCACACACTTACATGCCAATAGCATGATTTCCTTCAAAGGCTAGCAAATGCAACATGATGCCATCTTTAAATTTAATTTTAAATACATTTCTTTCAGGTAATAGGAAAGCATTTAACATACTGTTTCCTGGTAACTAAGTGAATTTTACTAGTTAACCTCAGTAGAATATCTTTTTAAACAGAATGGCAGTGAGTATCAGCACCTAACAGCTCCTTCTCCCAAAACCAAACACAGTGGAACAAGAAAATGTCAAAATGATCAGTCCGGGCGTTGCATCCTAAAACTCGAGCATCTAGTGCTTAATGATGGAAATCAGTTGGTTTTTAAATATTGGTCCTCTAAGCCCTTCCGGCTTCTCTCGAGATATATTTCTCTCCGTACTGGTGCTTTTAATATAACATTATGTATACATGAAGGAATATACAGTTTTTCATTTGAATATATTAATTATCGCTTGAGTTCCTCCTGGGAATTAATTTAATGGTTCTATTTCTAATGGCAGGTATATTCCACTTCCTAACCAGGCATTTACTATCGCTTCTCCTTAGTTTGCAAATGTAAATACTGTATTTGAGTCATCTGTGAGTTTATTTGGTTCCGTATGATGAGAAATGAGTTTGACTATGTTACAAATAAATATATTTGTGATTCAAATATTGTTTGCTTTTACAGTGGTACAGTGGTACCTCTAGATACGAGTTTAATTCATTCTGTAACCTTGAGGTGTGGGAAACTATGAGACGCTCGAGTCGCAGTAAACTGGTGGGTCGTGTGCAGCCGGCAGATCCGAGAGATTACTCCTATCTCAAATGTTTCTTGTATTTCAAAGCAAAAATCGCTTGCTCGATGGCTCGTATCTCAAAAATCTCGTATGTTAGGGCACTCGTATCTCGAGGTACCACTGTATTGGGGAAGAGGTGAAAGCTTTAAAGTCACCTCTGAACTAAAACCCTACGTAAAACTAGGGGTCACCGCTGAGAGCAATGGTGCTGTTCATTTAGGGGCCTGGATGCTCTGGGCAGGAAGGCGAAGGCGCCCCCAGTGGACTTGCCCATCGAGTCGGTCAGCCTGAGCCTGCGCGACCTGATCAGCTACCTGCACCCGCCGGCTGAGCACCTGGAGCACGAGGACAGGCAGAACCGGCTGCGGGCCCTTAAGAACCGGCAGAACCTCTTCCAGGAGGAGGTGAGCTGCTCCCTGCACATCCTCTCCGCTCTCCTCCTAGGAAACCGGTCCGCAGTGGGGACTGTCCTTGACACCTCGCACTTCGCGATCAGAGCAGCAGGCACACTCTTCTGTCTGCAGGAACCAGGCCTTGGAGGGTGGGCAGTGATGGTTGTCATTTCTGTCCGTGTCCAGGCAGCGCCTCTCCTCACGCCCCTGGCAAAGGACCGTGTGTTACTTTCTCCTCAGCCTTCGCTTCACACGGGTCATTCACGGGTCTGTTCTTGCTTCGTGTTACTGATGTCACAACAGGCTCTCTGGGTGTCTCAGTGATGCAGGCTCTTCCAGCTCCTGGAAGCTGCCCCAGGAGCACAGGAAGCTTGTGTTGGGACAGGCGCTGCCCAGGAGAGGGCCACTCAGCAGAGTGCCAGATCCCTGCCTGGACACAGCGACCGCATTGCTTCCTTTGGCTCATATTGGATTCCCACGCATGGTTTTATTTCACGAAAGTTCTGCCGCCCAAAGAGCGGAAGTGCCATCATTTACAGACAGAATAGTAGAAGGACCACATGGGAGGGTCCAAATGCCAGGACAGCTATTCTAGAATCTCAGCGAGGCCCCCAAGCTGAGCCGTCGATCCGGCCACCAGACATGTGGCCCCGTTCCATTTTGTCTGTCACACTGGTGTGCTGCTGCTGGTCCCGCGAATAAATGAGCTCCGTTTTCTTAACGACGGGCAGGCTCACCATCACCCAGGCTTGCCATTTGAGAAACCACTTTGCATGTCGTGTGCGAGCAGACCCGATGTTTCTGACGGCGCTCTGTCTGCCCTCGCAGGGGATGATCAGCCTGGTGCTCCAGTGCGTGGACCGGCTGCACGTCTACAGCAGCGCCGCGCACTTCGCCGAGGTCGCTGGCAGAGAGGCGGGGGAGTCCTGGAAGTCCATTCTGAATTCCCTGTATGAGTTGCTGGGTAAGAAGTGGCTGGCTTTTCAAGGCAAACAGATCTTAAAGGCCACATTGCAGTTTCAGAAAAGATGGGTTCTTTGTCAGAGCATAGAGACCATGAGGTTAAGCAAAGTGAGAATACCATATTTTCCGGCGTATAAGATGACTTTTTAACCCAGGAAAATCTTCTCAAAAGTCGGGGATTGTCTTATACACTGGGTGTCATCTTATAGGGCAAGTATATCCCAAACTCTGTATTTTAACTGGAAAAGTTGGGGGTTGTCTTATACGCCCAAGTCATCTTATACGCCCAGGCGTCTTATACGCCAGAAAATACGGTAAGTGGCTTTACTGCTGGGGTTCTCAGATCTTTGAAATGCATCTGAGCCTCTAAATGTTTTTTTTTACAGAGAGGAAGGGAGAGGGATAGAGAGTTAGAAACATCGATGAGAGAGAGACATCGATCAGCCGCCTCCTGCACACCCCCTACTGAGGATGTGCCCGCAACCAAGGTACATGCCCTTGACCGGAATCGAACCTGGGTCCTTTAAGTCCGCAGACCGATGTTCTATCCACTGAGCCAAACTGGTTTTGGCTGAGCCTCTAAATGGGACGAAGAGAGACAGGGAACAAGGTTTGCAGAGCGATTGCCATATCACTGAACTCATCTCTCTGCTGCCGGTTACAGTGACTAGCTGTCCCCCATATTCGGTGCTGCATCTATTTTCAGGAGAACTGATGTGCTCTTAACTTCTTTGTTATATGGGTGGGGAAATTGAGCTCCAGAGAAATGCAATAATTTCGCCTCCAGGCTAATTAAAAGCAATGAGGATTCGATACCAAGTGAGGGGACTCCCAGGACCCCGGCTTCTCCATTGTCCTTCATTATCCGCTCCCAACAGGAACCGTTACCTCCTCGGAGTAATCCCTCCTAATGAGCGCGGCGGTTCTTTCCCTGCTAACATCTGCGTGCTTTTTCTAACGTCTCCATGGGGTGCGTGTATCTGTGCTGCTTTAGATATAAAGAAGAGGCGTCTTGTCCTTGACCCCACATTTTTGAGCCACTGTTGTCGCATCTGGAACTAGAAAATCACACAAGCGAGAAATCTTTCTTTCTTTCTTTTTTTTTTTCCAGCGGCTCTCATTAGAGGAAATCGTAAAAACTGTGCTCAGTTTTCTGGCTCCCTCGACTGGCTGGTCAGCCGACTGGAAAGACTGGAAGCTTCTTCTGGTACGTGTCCCAGCATCTCCTCGGATGTGGTGCAATTCTCCTGGTTTATGTCCTTTAAGACATTGAAACACGCTCTGAGGTTCAGCGCAATAGAAACGTTTTCCTTTTGCTAGCTACCTGGTTACTGACTGATAATAGTGTCGGTATCATTTTGGTTATTTCTGAAAAGCAACTTGACCTTGTCTTGTTCATTTGCATTTATAAAGAGTGAGCCTTGAAAGTGCCATGGAGCCAGACCCCGCCCTTCCCCACTCAAGTACTCCTTCCGGACAAGGGAAGACATGGATCGTTGTAGACACGTTACTCTTATATTTTCTCGTTCTTTTTTATCTTAGGTATTCTTGAAGTTTTGCACTGTGTGTTAGTAGAAAGTCCAGAAGCTCTAAATATTATCAAAGAAGGGCATATTAAATCCATTATTTCACTTTTAGACAAGCATGGAAGAAATCACAAGGTGAGTGAGCCCTGTTACTGCCATAAATGAATTCGGGGACCATTCTAAATACATTTTTAAAATGAGATGACTTTAAAAAGGTGTGTCAGATGTCACAGTCAGGTGATATCATTCAGTGTTTATTCTCGGCGTCAATGGAAGAAGAGTGTTGTCAGGTTGTGTATGGATGATGGTTAGGTGACTGGCCACAGCACGGTCCTGTTGACGCGACCAGAGGAAATATGTTTCCGTGGGTGACATGTGCTGCTGACACTTGTTCTGAGAGGGACTGGCGTCAGCTGACAGCGGTCTCTCCGCACAGGTCCTGGACGTCTTGTGCTCTCTCTGCGTTTGCCACGGGGTGGCAGTCCGTTCCAACCAGCATCTCATCTGTGACAACCTCCTGCCAGGAAGGGACCTGTTACTGCAGACACGCCTTGTGAACCACGTCAGCAGGTCCGTGCAGACAGTGTCACCAGATTGGTGGCCCACGCAAGGAATCCACGTGCTAGCTCTGTAGCCGAGACAGCTGGTGGTCTCTTCATGTTATTGGGTTTTAAAAATCGGTTTCCTTAGTTAATAGCAGTATAGGATGTTATCTAGTCATCAGATAGTATAATAAGCATAGATGATCTGAGTGAAATACGCATTCATCACAGGCTGACATAGTGTTGCTGGGTTACCACTGACTCTCAGGAGCCTGCTAATAGCCATAGAGGAAATAGCTGCACAGAATTCTACTTTATATCCTAACATATAACCCAACGCACTGCCCTTCGATACCACCTTTGGAGTGTTCACCAAATATAATCAAAATATTGAATCAGAATGTCCCAAATGCAGTAAGTTCCACATAACCAAGAAACTACATTTGCAGGTAGATCACCTTCCAGGGTATCAAGCATCGGGTGCTGGGTGCCAGCTGCTGGGCTGGGCGCTTGCCCTGCTCTCTGCCCTGTCTATGTGTGTTCCAGGTGCTGGCATCACCATTTATAGACCAGTGAAGTGTAGGACCTGGAAAGGAGCTCATGTTTCATTCCAGAGACCGAGCTTGTCCTTATATGAAATAGTAACAGTGATCATAATAAAAGTATAACTTCCGGTTAAGATATTACCTGTGATACAGTCACAATCGTGATGCTGTGAATCTAGCCACTCCAGGGAATACTACTTCACTATTTTATTTATTTTATTTTAAAATATATTTTATTGATTTTTCACAGAGGAAGGAAGAGGGATAGAGAGTTAGAAACATCGATGAGAGAGAGACATCCATCAGCTGCCTCCTGCACACTCTCTACTGGGGATGTGCCCGCAACCAAGGTACATGCCCTTGACCAGAATCGAACCTGGGACCTTTCAGTCCGCAGGCTGATGCTCTATCCACTGAGCCAAACTGGTTTTGGCTATTTCACTGTTTTAAACCAAAATGTGGGGATTTGGTGTTTGACTCGATATTGTGTCTTTAAAACATGACTGACTTAAGATGTCCTTCATGGTTCTCTGTATAATAGACCTAGCATTAATGAGGGTGCCTCCTGAGACCTTCTCTGATCTCTGGTGTTAACATAGAGCACAAGACCCCTCATGAAATACCGTTAAATACAGCTAACTGGCGATGCCTCGGTTCCTGGAGAGCCACAGAGAGCACAGCTGGTCGGTCACTTGTTCCTTGGTGAACAGCATGGCCTGCCGCAGCCTCACCCCGCAGCCAGCACGGAGCTCAGGAAGACATACGTCTCCAGGTGCTGGGGTAACAGAGCTCAGCTCATTCTCACGGTCGGCTGCACTGAGCAGCTCATCTTAAACGTGGTTAATGAAATAAAACCACGAAGAGCCATTGAGAACTAATATCAGCCAGGGAACCTGGAAGCAAGTGCCGTTCCCTGAACGTTAGCTGGGAGGCGGGCGTCGCTGTGCATCTCCGGGATTGTCTTGGGGATGTGCCGCAGCGAAGGAAATGTGTGTTTAACGTTTCAGAAGGGCAGGATGAATGTTCAGAATAGAGAGATGTCAGTTTAGACGGTGGGAAGTTTAAAGCAGTGAAGGAAATGTGTGTTTAATGTCTCAGAAGGGCAGGATGGATGTTCAGAATAGAGAGATGTCAGTTTTGGATGGTGGGAAGTTTAAAGCAGTGAAGGAAATGTGTGTTTAATGTCTCAGAAGGACAGGATGAAGGTTCAGAATAGAGAGATGTCAGTTTAGACCAGTGGTTCTCAATCTTCCTAAGGCAGAGACCCTTTTAAGACAGCTCCTCATGGGGTGGTGACCCCCAACCATAAAATTATTTCCGTGGCTACTTCATAACTGTAATTTTGCTACTGTTATGAACTGTAATGTAAATATCTGATAGGTAGGATGTATTTTCATTGTTACAAATTGAACATAATTAAAGCATAGGGATCAATCACAAAAACAATACGTAATTATATATTGTGAAATATTTATTTCTAATTACAAATAAATGAAATTTTGTCTTGAATCGTGGTGTAGCATGGGTAACAGTCTTAATATATAACAACAGTAAACTACATGGCTACACTTTGCTACACCAAGGAGCGGTGTGTTGGTTCCTAAGACCATGGGAAATAGGTGTTTTCCAATAGTCTTAGGCGCCCCTGTGAAAGGGTCGTTTGACCCCCAAAGGGGTCGAGACCCACAGGTTGAGAACCGCTGATTTAGACGGTGGGAAATTTGCTTAGATCTTCTCACGTATGTTCTCTCACAGCATGAGACCCAACATTTTTCTGGGCGTCAGCGAAGGCTCTGCCCAGTACAAGAAGTGGTACTACGAGCTGATGGTGGACCACACAGAGCCCTTCGTGACCGCCGAAGCCACCCACCTGCGCGTGGGCTGGGCGTCCACGGAGGGGTACTCGCCCTACCCCGGAGGGGGCGAGGAGTGGGGCGGGAACGGCGTGGGGGACGACCTCTTCTCCTACGGATTTGATGGCCTGCACCTCTGGGCCGGTGAGTGCTGTCCCCTCGCTGTCACTGCGCTTTGGAAGGAAACCTTTGCCCTGTCCGTCCATTTCTGAAAACAGTTGATGCTGCTTCTGTTTGATATATTCATTATTCATAACTTTAACAATGAAATGATGAATGAGAGTGGAAAGTAAAAGCAGACTGTCACTAGGGGAAACAAAAAACTGAGAATTATAGTACACTTTTAAAATACTTACTTTATTGATTTTTTTATAGAGAGGAAGGGAGAGGGATAGAGAGTTAGAAACATCGATGAGAGAGAGACATCGATCAGCTGCCTTCTGCACACCTCCTACTGGGGATGTGCCTGCAACCAGGATACATGCCCTTGACTGGAATTGAACCTGGGACCTTTCAGTCCGCAGGCTGACGCTCTATCCACTGAGCCAAACCAGTTTTGGCGAATTGTAGGACATTTTTGAAGGACTAGATTGCTTATGGAAAAGCCCAGTCTTCCCCCTTATCCACTGGGGATGTGTTCATGACTCCAGTGGAGGCCTGAAACCGCGGATAGTACTGAACCCCCATACAAACTGTATTTTCCTAAACAAGCATTTCACTGAAAGGGAGCACTTTATGGCTTCTTTTTGGTCGATTCGAATTGCCAGCCTCATATTCTTGCTATCAAGTAAATCAGATGACTTGGTCACGAGTGCCGCCATATCAGCACCGTCGTCAAGGAGACGGCGAGGTGACTAACAGCGGGGAGGGCATGTAGTACAGAGACGCTGGGCACAGGGATAGTTTAGTCCTGGCTGGGAAAGACCGGGTGGCATGGGATTTTATCGCGGGGCGCAGAGTAGCACATCATTTAAAACTTTCGACTGTTTACATCTGGAATCTCCCATTTATTATTTTCAGGCACCGGCTTATATTTTTGAACTAAAACTAAGGAAAGTGGAATTTAAGACAAAGGGAGTTCTGTATTGGAAAAGTAGCATTTTGATTCATGAACCAATTGCAGAAACTTATGTGTTTCCTGCTTATTCTAATTGGTATGTGGAAGCTTTAGCTTCCCATATAAAAAGGACCAAACACAATCCCTGGAAAATGGTTGGAAAAAATAAATGAAGTTCACTTCCTGGTAGATAATTCAACCTCAGGGATCTGTGATTTATAACTTGTTTTGTGAGGAATTAGTTTGTGACACGGCACTCGTTTCAGGAATGTGGGGCTGTTTACAAATAAGTATGTAGTTCATTGCACCAGCTACCAACTCTCAGCTATGCTGGTTGAGCATATATATTATCAATAATAATAAATATATTATTTCCTTCTATTTAGTTTCATTAGATACATTAGAGATGTATCTCTATCTCTATCTCTGTCTCTATTTCTATATATATCTCTATCTCTATACTATATCTATCTATCTATCTAATAGTCTTTTCTCTAATTTATGAAAAGGATGTGTTTTGATTGGCACCATTTAAAAGTTTATCTCCTGATTATGTAGAAGTTCAATTTCATAACATGGCATAGCTTCTAGAAAAAAAAAAAACAATAACAATTTTTTGACAAGGGATTTAAGCTGTAATAGTATATGTGTCCCAGCTTCTAGTCTATTCTCGAATTGTGCACTGATACGTCACTGCCGCTCAGATCTCTGAAGGTGGTTCTCTGAGATAAACGCCCGCTCCCTTCCCTCGTGTCCGCACAGGCTGCATCGCCAGCACCGTGAGCTCGCCAAACCAGCACCTGCTGCGGACCGATGACGTCATCAGCTGCTGTTTGGATCTCAGTGCCCCCAGCATCTCGTTCCGGATTAACGGACAGCCCGTTCAGGGGATGTTTGAGAATTTCAACATCGATGGCCTCTTCTTCCCCGTTGTCAGTTTCTCCGCAGGAATAAAGTGAGTGTGTCTGTGTTTGTGCTCTTTTCCCTGCGGTTCACGCTTCCACAGGACACCACACCGCTGTCACCTGCTCCCTGGCCTCTGTCACTCAGCCGTCCCTCCCAGGGCACCTGCTGGTTCTTACAGGAAGGGGCACAAGTCACCCCAGAAGGGAGCTGGGGAGGCTGGGGCTTTGTCCACATAGCCATCATGCTCTAACTCCCCCTAACCAGTGTCCCGAAACACTTCAAGTCAATTTTCTGATTTCACAAGCGGAAATGGACAACATTGGATAAAAAATATCACTTATTTTCTTCTGTTTAGTATCATTAGTTTTCTTGATCTTTTCATCATCTCTCCACACCCCACCCCACAGCCTACAGAAACTGTGTTGTTCATTCCACCTGTTACACCTGTAAGTTCCCTGCCTGTGATCAGCTGACTCAGTGGTTTTATCTGACCCTTGCTTTTTGGAAAGAGAAATTAAAATGACAGTTATTTCCATCTCTGTAAAGGGGACCTCAGAATAGTGGTCTGTTATAATGAGGGGCCCTTGAGTCATCCCTTACCACAAGCCTGTATCTGCTAGCGAGAGGGGACGCTTACTGCACTGACCACCACTTGGTCCGGTTATTCTTTCTGTTGTAACTTTACTCAGAGGACTGGTTCCTAAGTTACAGAGGCACCAAAGGGACGGGACAGAGTGGTCATGAAATAGTACCTATCCCTGTGCCAAAGACTTCTTATCGTGCGTTTATACAAATTATATCTCTTGCTGTAAGCTTCTGGAATGTTTTGAAGTTTTTGCTTTTCCTCACTTTTCGTTTTATATTTCATTTATCTTCATTTTTTTGGCTGGAACTAAAACAAGAATTAGGAACATAATTACAAGGAAGAGGAAAATGTGAATTTAGTTTTGTAAGCCGAGAGCTCAGGAAATCGGTAGCATTTAGCTGCGTTTCAAAAAGAGTTTCCGTGGGACTCAGACGAAACTATTTTATTTTATTTTTAATTAAAAAAATATTTTATTGATTTCTTACATAAAGGAAGGGAGAGGGTTAGAGAGTTAAAAACATCAATGAGAGAGAGACATCGATCAGCTGCCTCCTGCACGCCCCATACTGGAGATATGTGCCTGCAACCAAAATACATGCCCTTGACCGGAATCGAACTTGGGACCTTTCAGTCCTCAGGCTGATGCTCTATTCACTGAGCCAAACCAGTTTTGGCGAGATGAAACTATTTTAATCCAATGAGTATGACATATAAAAGACTTCAGTAAGTTTTTTTGGTTTTGACTAAGGATAAGAAATAAGGTTACATTTTTCTTCAGCCAATGGAAATAGCACATGAGCCCCTTTAAATTTCACTGGGAAATTGGGCACTGGGGAGGGACCTGCTCTGCCCTGTGCTGTGAAGGTCATGTCCGCTCACTGTATGTTGATTATTTGTAAGGCACCTGGAGACATTAAGTGACCAGCTCCCGTGGACATGTTCCTTCACCTGGGAATATGATGCGTGTGCTCGTTATCTGCGCTTACTTTTCTTTTTTTTTTAAATATATTTTTATTGATTTTTTACAGAGAGGAAGAGAGAGGGTTAGTTAGAAACATTGAAGAGAGAGAAACATCGATCAGCTGCCTCCTGCACGCCCCCTACTGGGGATGTGCCAGCAATCAAGGTACATGCCCTTGACTGGAATTGAACCTGGGACCCTTGAGTCTGAAGGCCAATGCTCTATTCACTGAGCCACACCGGTTTTGGCGTCCGCTTACCTTTCTTGATGGCAGGCTCATAAACTGTAAGGTGTCAATATTCTGATGGCACTTAGAAAAAAATGTGGCATGTGATAAAGTTAATTTTATAGCAATAATGTATTCCTTGTATTTTGTTGATCAGGAATCATCTGGGTACCCAGAGGTGTAACTGACCGAGACATATGTCCTTTTCAGGGTCCGCTTTCTGCTGGGGGGGCGACACGGAGAATTTAAATTCCTCCCGCCGCCGGGCTATGCTCCTTGTTACGAAGCGGTGCTGCCCAAAGAAAAGCTGAAAGTGGAACACAGCCGGGAGTACAAGCAGGAGCGAACGTACACCCGGGACCTGCTGGGCCCCACGGTTGCCCTGACCCAAGCTGCCTTCACGCCGGTCCCCGTGGACACCACCCAGGTACCCGCCAGCCCCCTGGCCCCGTCAGCGCTGCGCTCATTCTGATGAGCTCCTGCCTGCAACCCACAGGAACGCATGTTTTCAGAAATATGATTTATATGTGCAGTTGAAACAAGTTTCATAAAATAATGCTCAATTTGCCAGATCAACTTACCTGTTTTCTCTTCTACTCAGTTTTATTAAAAAAAAAAAATTTATAGATTTTTCACAGAGAGGAAGGGAAAGAGATAGAAAGCCAGAAACATCGATGAGAGAGACATCGATCAGCCGCCTCCTGCACGCCCTCTACAGATGTGCCTGTAACCAATGTACATGCCCTTGACCGGAATCGAACCTGGGACCCTTCAGTCCCCAGGCCAACACTCTATCCACTGAGCCAAACCAGTTTTGGCTTGAAAATAATTTTGTATTTTTTATAGAAAAGTTGTTAAACATACTCTTTATAAAGATTCCTTTTGGAAATCAGTAGAGAGGGAAGAGGAAATAGGTCACTGCAGTCAGAGATTTACCGGCTCGCGGAGCCAGTGCCCCGTCTGGGTAGAGTGGCCTTCCTCCAGCCTGTGGATGAGGCCACGTTGGGGTCAGGTCTTGTGTGATTCTCTGACATAACGCAGGTCTGCTGGGCAGCCACGTCCATCCAGCAAGGCGTCTTTCTTGGTGACCGTTGTCCCTACCAAACTCTATCTTCTTTCTTTCTAACTTTGGCTCATAAATTAGAAACCTCAGTTGCCACCCTCCCAAAAAAGGTCCCCAAATTTCCCTAAAGAGTGTTTAGATAACTAGTTACATTTTTATAACTAGGTTATAATGGATGGCTTAGAACCTAGTTATTTTAATTTAATGGTGTACGAGGCAGTTCTATTTAGCCCTATTACAAGGAGAACAATTAGCGCTGTGTCATATTGTATTTTTTCTAACATGTGCTTCCTTTTCTTTTTCTTTTATTAAATTTTAGATTGTGTTGCCCCCCCATCTGGAGAGGATAAGAGAAAAGCTGGCAGAGAACATCCATGAGCTCTGGGTTATGAATAAAATTGAACTTGGCTGGCAGTATGGCCCGGTACGGAGTCTTACATTTATCTACAGGTCCCGTTAATGCAACTTCCTGAATGCATCTTCTTTCTTGCCCATCTTGCCGTGTGGCGATGTGAATGAATGGACGGATTTTTTTCCCTACACATCAGTGGGGGGCAGTTTTTTTGGGGGGAGGGAGCGCCGTGGCGGGCGGACTGACTGAAGCATGGCTCCGGTGCCTCGACCAATGAAAAGTCACCCCTCTGTAAGCTGCAGGCTACATTTCCAATTGAGGCTAACACAGGCGGACGGGAAGCGTTGCTTTCAAAGGTTCTCACAGAGAACCAGCGTGGTTGCAAGTGCTTTCATGTGGCATCTGGAGAGCCCAGATCTTCCCATGGGGAGCATTCTGTCCCCTGACAGCACACACCTGTCATTGAGGGTCCCCCGCACCCCACGGGAGCAAAGGCCTGTGTAACGAGGTCCCTAAGAAGACTAATATTTAATTACCAGCACAGTGATCCAGTCCTCACTGATCCATCCCTGAAGTCTTTGATTGAGTGTAGTCCGATTTCTAACATTCACTCTCAAAGATTAATATGTAAAAACACCTTGTATCATGCTAATCAATCTTGCTGAGCTGGTGGGATGATTCGTGGCAGTGGAAGGAGCGTGTGTGGGTGAGTTGAAGGGCTGGGACCTCCGGAAGTATTATGTCAGGCAGCCAGGTTCATAGCGTCTCTGATCAGCTTGGCTCTAAACCAGTGGTTCTCAACCTTTCTAATGCCGTGACCCTTTAATACAGTTCCTCATGTGGTGGTGACCCCCAACCATACTTCATAGCTGTAATTTTGCTATTGTTATGAATTATAATGTAAATACCTGTGTTTTCCGATGGTCTTAGGCGACCCCTGTGAAAGTGTCATTTAACCCTCAAAGGGTCGCGACCCACATGTTGAGAACCGCTGCTCTAAACACTGAAAGTGGTTCCAGATTAAAGCGAAGTCACCACTACACTCAGTACGGATTTGGGCCACTCGTCTGCTTCCCTCCCTCCCCACTGCTGATTGGAGGGCCGCTGCCGGTGTCTCGCTGGGGGACTGACCCATGGCACCTTCCTGTCCTGTTTCAGATCAGAGATGACAACAAGAGGCAGCACCCGTGCCTGGTGGAGTTCTCCAAGCTGCCGGAGCAGGAGCGCAACTACAACCTGCAGATGTCGCTCGAGACCCTGAAGTGAGTTCTCAGCTTCCCTTCCTTCGCAGCCTCCTCGAAAGGGTTAAGTGTCAAGTCCTTTCATTCGGCTGGAACTAAACCTATTGATGGATTGACCAAGGCCAGGCAGGTTGATAACTTGGGGGAAAAGACAGTGCTGGTGGGAATGGAAGTAGTTGCCATTTCTGTGGACATTTGCCAACCTGGTTAAACTTGAAAGCTTATGTGCCCTGGGATCCAGTGACTCCGCATCGAGGGGTTGATCCTTGAGCCGAAGGACAGTGCACGTGTTGCGTGCGTGAGGCTGGACCTGGCAGCGCTGCTTGTAGTGACCAAAGGCTGGGAGCAGAGCATGAGGTCAAACCATCGTGACATGTCCAGCTAACGGCACCCTTCAGAGCTGTTAAAAATAGGCCAGCTTTAAAGAAAGGACAGGATTTCAAAGTGAAATTGCAAAGTCAAGGTAGCAGATTGCAGAGAACTGTCTGCTGTGTACATGGCGTGCACACACACACACACACACACACACACACACGTGTGTTTCCCTTAGTGCAGCCCACACTCTAGCACAGTGGTTCTCAACCTGTGGGTCGTGACCCCTTTGGGGGTCGAACGACCCTTTCACAGGGGTCGCCTAAGACCATTGGAAAATGCAGATATTTTCATCACGATGCATAACAGCAGCAAAATTTCATGGTTGGGGGTCACCACCACATGAGGAATTGTATGCAAGGGTCGGGGCCTTAGAAAGGTTGAGAACCACTGTTCTAGCAGGACAGAAGAATTGGGAGCTGTTGGTACTTTTAAGGGGAAAAGGGCTAGAGGAAGGGACTTAGTGGGACTGTTCAGTGTCTGCCATTTCAGTTTCCACTCTCTTACTCTACTCAGAAGTAAACAATTGATTAATTAGTAAGTGTTCTTTCAAAACGCGTTTGCTTTGCTTTAGAAAGGACTGTTATCCTTCGTTTCCATCTGCGGATGAGCCGAGCCCTCGGGCTCAGGGAAGGATCGTGCTTAGCTCTGGTTTCGTTTTTCAGGACCTTGTTGGCCTTAGGATGCCACGTGGGCATATCAGATGAACGTGCGGAGGAAAAGGTGAAAAAGATGAAGCTACCCAAGAAGTAAGTCGAACGTCTACCGATATTCAATAGTCCATTGTGTTACACGCACATAGATTCATCCAACATATTTCTATGAAAGCCTGCCGGTGTGAGGCACAGGTCGAGGTTCTGGGCAGTCAGACTCCTGCTGGCGGGAGCTTACCTGGCATCGATGCCACCCAGAGCCCAGAGCAGTTAGGAGCGGAGAGGTGACTTACAGTTTTATTTAAAGAGCGTTTTCTCAAGTTCTTATTCTTTTACCTTAGCACAATTATATATGGCACCTTTGGAAATAGGCAGGGCCACGCAGAGACTCTTACAGGGATGTCTAAACCTTGACCCTTCTGGAAGGCCCATTATACGTGTGTTTTGCTTTGCTCTGTAGTTACCAGCTGACAAGTGGCTACAAGCCGGCCCCCATGGACCTGAGCTTCATCAAACTCACCCCGTCTCAGGAAGCCATGGTGGACAAGCTGGCAGAAAATGCTCACAACGTGTGGGCCCGGGACCGGATCCGGCAGGGCTGGACCTACGGCATCCAGCAGGTAACTGGGGATCGCCGCCGCCTGTTTTCAAAGCTCCATGAGGTCCCGGGAATGAATGGCCTTTGGGGACATACGGGGTTTCTCTTAAGAAGGGGCAACAGCCTTACGTGGTCTCTTGACGCAGAATCCCCGACCTGCTAATGTGGCTCTTCTCAACACCAAGACTTGTCAGCCGACTGAGCAGGGGAATTCATGTTTTCTGTCAGCCCATTGCTTTCAGAAGATAGATGCTGACAGAGGTCCTTCAGATGGCTTTTGTTATCGCTCTGGTTGTTTTTATTTTTTCTTCTTGCTTTATATTGATGCAGACCTTCATTGAATGAACTCTATTAGTCCTGTTCTGGTAACTTCTGTAGCCGAGGAGACTCAGACAATGGGAGGGACAGCCTTTACCCTCAGGGCCTGGCGTTCTGTGCTCTTTCATGTCGTTGTACAGTGGTACCTCGAGATACGAGTTTAATTTGTTCCGTAACCTTGAGGCGTGGGAAACTATGAGACGCTCGAGTCGTGGTAAACTGGTGGGTCGTGTGCAGCCGGCCAATCCATGCGATTACTCCTATCTCAAATGTTGCTCATATTTCAAAGCAAAAATTACTCGCTGGACGGCTCGTATCTCAAAAATCTCGTATGTTAGGGCACTCGTATCTCGAGGCACCACTGTATTTCCGGTCTCACTTTCTCAAGTCGTTGGCATCACTTCGATGACCGCTCCTTTTCCTTCCCGTAGGATGTCAAGAACAGAAGAAACCCGCGCCTGGTTCCCTACACCCTCCTCGATGACAGAACCAAGAAGTCCAACAAGGACAGCCTCCGGGAGGCGGTGCGCACGCTGCTGGGGTACGGCTACAGCCTGGAGGCGCCCGACCAAGACCACGGTACTGCGGGCCCCTCTGCTCCCTCCGCGTGGGACATCGCGGGCTGGGTTTACAGCCAAATAAGGGGAAAAGGAGCACAGTCAGAGTCTGTAGTGTGTAATCTGCATGTAGTGTGTAATCTGCACATAGTGTGTAGTCTGCATGCAATGTGCAGTTCTGAGCAGTGGTCGCCCGCCTCTCGGATCTCATGGGCCACCAGTGGCCTGCTGGTTGGTGACTGCTGGCTTAGAGACCTTTTCCTGAAGGATTCATGACCGTGGCCCAGACCATGGTGACTTACTTCCTGCGGAGTCTAAGGAGTCTACCTCGTTCAGACATTGCCCCCATCCCATCCCTCAGCGGTCCTTCAAAGAGCTGGGTTTAGTTGTTTATGGAAATTGTAGTGGGACCTAGTGTTTTCTTTTTTTAATTTTTTATTATTTTTATTTTATTTTATTGTTATTTTTTATATATTTTGATTTTGTACAGAGAGGAAGGGAGAGGGATAGAGAGTGAGAAATATCCATCAGCTGCCTTCTGCACGCCCCCTACTGGGGATGTGCCCGCAACCAAGGTATACATGCCCTTGACCGGAATTGAACCTGGGAACTTTCAGTCCACAGACCAACGCTCTATCCACTGAGCCAAACCAGTTTCAGCGGATCTAGTGTTTTCTAAGCCTTCATTATTTATATTCCTTCATGTAGGCTATATAATTAGTGCAATGTTTTGCTTTAAGGAAAACACATTAGAACAGGCAATCAATAAGTATGTGTTAAGTATATACACTTTTTTAAAATCCTCAACCTTTCGTTGTAATATTAATAGGCAGTATTAATTAGTGCAATATTTTGCTTTAAGGAAAACACATTAGAATAGGCAATCAATAAGTATGTGCTAAGTAGGTGGATTTTTTTTTTTTTAATCCTCAACCTTTTGTTGTAATTCTCATGGCCCCCTGCCTTCAGGTCCCATGGCTGAGGTTTCTCACTCCTGGCTCTCTGCACATTATGGCGGAGATGTGGGGAGAGGGAGTTTGGCCCTCGTTCATGTGGCCTGGGAGTGTGGATGGTGACCCTTCCCTGCTTTTTATAGCTTCCGGTCTCCCCCTCTTCTCTCTCACCTGCCAATGTCCATTCATTTCTTATGGGCAGTGGTTTCAGTCTCTTGTGCTGTCTCTAACTATCTACCCATGCCTCACATTTGTCTCATCTTCTACCACCAAACCACCAACTGCTGGCAGGTCTTTGCACAGAAAGACTCTCCTGGAGAGGTGGTGCCCCGACCTTCACAGTGTCACCCCCACCTTCACAGCGTCACCCCCTCACCACAGCCTCTGGTGCTCCCTGCACCTCACTGGCTCGTGGGCTGCCCGCCCCGATGAACACACTTAGTACCTGTGTATCCAATGGGAGGAGAGTGTCACTAGCACATCACCGCGGGTGCAGTTATAAAGCATGTGGTACCTTCCCTGTGATCACAGACTCTCCTTACATCCCCAGCCGCCCGAGCTGAAGTGTGCAGCAGCCCCGGGGAACGGTTCCGGATCTTCCGGGCCGAGAAGACCTACGCCGTGAAGGCGGGAAG
This sequence comes from Lasiurus borealis, assembly GCA_004026805.1. Classification (NCBI taxonomy): domain Eukaryota; kingdom Metazoa; phylum Chordata; class Mammalia; order Chiroptera; family Vespertilionidae; genus Lasiurus; species Lasiurus borealis. The sequence goes on from PVJN01001565.1 coordinate 52,145, forward strand.
GTGGTACTTCGAGTTCGAGGCTGTCACTGCCGGGGACATGCGCGTCGGATGGAGCAGGCCCGGCTGCCAGCCCGATCAGGAGCTGGGCTGCGACGAACACGCCTTCGCCTTCGATGGCTTCAAGGTGAGTGGGTGCCAGGCAGTAGCCATGGGTGGGAGGCATCCTTCCCGCCAGGCCTGCCTTCCCCCGGAGGTCCCAGGGCGCATGCGCACACACTGGGAAGATGGTGTCCAGGGAAACTCATGCCCTTGTAGTTTCAAAACAGTGCTTTCCACCCACACACGCAGGAAACCCCTTGTCAGAAAGATGAAGTGTCCCGTCTCACAAAAGTGTTAAAAATACATTCGCTCATTAAAATACACACACGTCGACACAGCAGTTCCATGGAAGAAATCTCTCCACAAGCAATAATTAATGACAGGCAGACCCTTTAATAACTGCGAGAATACCTAAGGCATTGCGGCTTATAACCACAGCCAGTTTCCACTTTCAACATCGTTAGGCATTTTCATTTTGTTGGCTCCGGGGAAGCTTCTTCCATTATTTATACACCATGCGATGTTATTTTATCCGTATGAAATATTAAACAAAAACCTGCGTGTATGAACGTAGTCACAATAGACTAATAGTCATTCCTGCTGATGAAATAGATCTTTTATTTGTTTCCGCTGATTTTCCTCCGGTGGACTCTATTCCTTTTTTTATGAGGGAAACTTAATGGGAAAAAGGGAATTAGAATAAGGAAGCAGTCTCTCAGGTATGCATGGAGGGAGAGCATTTCCAGGTTAGAAACTAGCAGAGTGTCCTCTAGGGCAGATAAACCTCTTTGTTCTGAAATGTCTGATCTTTATATTTCCTGAATTCTGCTTTTTACTTCAGATGGGAAAGTCGAATACCTTGTGATACCTGATTTGTTAAATAAATTTTCTAAAAACTACTAAGTATTTTACTTGAGAAGAATCATATCGTTTTGCTTTGATGACTTGTATCTCATTACAGGTTAGATCGCAGTGAAGGTGACATTTAGGGGAAAGTTAAAAGATTTACCTGGAAAATCAGTATCACTAATTTTGTATCTAAAGAGCAATAGAATATACTATAGATTCAACTATCATACTTATCCTCTGTGTATATCAAACAATATTGTCATCTATATTCAGTCTTCAGCAAACATATTGTAAGCATTTGTAGGTTTGGTTTGAAACTTTATTTTATTATACAGGATGAGGCAAAGGTTTACAGTTGTTTGTATGCAAGATAATAATGAATAAATAATAATATGAAAATAAACTTGTGTGTATTCAAAACTGTAAACCTACTTTTGCCCCACCTTGTATATTGAAATGCGTTCAGATGTCTATTTTGTTATATACCGGTGCCATTGTTCCAAGGAATGGAGCTTTATTGTGAAATGGATGAAAACTAGAATGTCATTCAGAGATAAATTCCCAGCTTGAGTCTCTGCTCATAAGTCTTTGCATTTGGGGGAGTAGAGAGAAACCACCCATGTCCCGGGAAGCATCCATTGTAGAAAGAAAAATAAAATGTCAAAGACAGAGTTTTCTTTTGAATAGAAAGTATGTGGAATAGGTTTTTAAAGCGATAGATTCTCAAAATGATGAAATAGCATTCGGGCTTTTCTGGAGTCAGTGCACACAGTGGGGACTTAGGACTCCCAGATCCCGGCTCTGGGGTGGGGGTGGGGAGAGGAGGGCTGCTGTGGATCCTGCAGGCAGTGGGGGTGCGTTCTCCCGGCTTTGTCGGTGACAATGACTCTTCTGTCCCCAGGCCCAGCGGTGGCACCAGGGCAATGAGCACTACGGGCGCTCCTGGCAAGCAGGCGATGTCGTGGGGTGCATGGTGGACATGACGGAGCGCACCATGATGTTCACCCTGAATGGCGAAATCCTTCTGGACGACTCGGGGTCAGAGCTGGCTTTTAAGGACTTTGATGTCGGTGACGGTAAGTGTGTTGGGGCGGCACCAGGAGGCTCTTGGTTCTCATCCACGTGACCCCGTCTTTGTTTAAGGGTGAGGGCAGAGGAGCTGCCACTCAAAGTCGCACGGGCATCCTCAGGGCCTTTTGGCTCAGACACCCTTGACATTGCTCTAGCTGAGGCCTCTTCGCACGATGGAACTAAGGCAGAAATGGCTGCTTTCACGTGCATAGAAAATAGACAGCAGGCAAGAGGCGCATTTTCCACAAATGTTAAGTTTTTATTTTGGATTTCCCACTGCACTGCTTAGAGCTTCTGTTCAGGCCCTCTGCTGGATGCAGAGAAGACAAAGATGAATAAACCCTGTCCTGTCTTTATGTGGTGACAGTATACCGGAGAGTCCTCATGTGTGTGATTTCTGCTGAGCGAGAAGTTGGAAATACTATGAAAGGATGCTCAGTGCAGAGGGCAGGCAGCTGTGCGGTGGCTCCTGGTGACCTGGGCAGGGATTTAAAGATGAAAGCCCTTCGTGAGGCAAACACTTCCAGGAAGGGGGCTATTTTCATTGACATTAAATTAAGTTAAAAATTGAGTTTTTGCCTGGCCGGCATGGCTCAGTGGTTGAGTGTTGACCTATGAACCAGGAGTCATGATTCGATTCTGGTCAGGGCACGTGCCCAGGCATCCTGGAGGACCGGCTGCTTAGCATGCATCTCCTGAACAGAGTCCAAGGTGAGGAGGGACTTACCTAGAGGTCGCAGTTAGTGAATTGTGATGCTGAGGTCAAACCCTGCCCTTCTGACCTTACATCTATTTTCTGGCGTATAAGACGACCCCCAACTTTTCCAGTTAAAATATAGAGTTTGGGATATACTCACCCTATAAGACCACACCTGGTGTATAAGACGACCCCCGACTTTTAAGAAGATTTTCCTGGGTTAAAAAGTCGTCTTATACGCTGGGAAATACGGTAACACTTAGCACCGGTTCTCTTTCTGGAGCAACACTTGTGATCATGCCGTACTAACAGGCCCTTATACCAATGGAACTGAAGGCTGTGATTCTTCTTTCCTCCAGGATTCATCCCAGTGTGCAGCCTCGGGGTGGCTCAGGTGGGAAGGATGAACTTCGGGAAGGACGTGAGCACCTTGAAGTATTTCACCATCTGTGGCTTACAGGAGGGCTACGAGCCATTCGCCGTCAACACCAACAGGGACATTACCATGTGGCTGAGCAAGCGGCTTCCTCAGTTTCTCCAGGTCCCGTCCAACCACGAACACATTGAGGTTTGCTTTTTCTTGAATTACCAATCGCCAAAAGACAGCATTAGAATATGAGAGTTTTATTTGGACAATTACTGTCACTTACTTATAATGGTGACCCCAGTGTGTTACACAGAAATAGAATTATGCACAGGCTCAGCCTTGACTTTAAATACTTTCTGAGTAGCTGATTATATGGATGAGTAATTGTTAATTTTCGTTTTTAGAGGTAATATCAGGTTCAGTGTGAATAGATGCAGTTATAACATGGATTTCCCAAACCCTCTTCTGAGTAAGAAGCAGAACTATGGGTATATCTGCAACTCTATACTCAAGAGTCTAATTTACAGAATCAAATCACACATGGCTGCATTTGGGGCATGAAACAAATGGTCTTTAGAACCCCCAAATCTACAGTGATGGCTTGACTTACTGCTTCTCTGTGTGCTAGGTGACCCCAAGAGATAGAACCCCCAAGTCCACAGTGATGGCTGAAATTGACCTATTGGGTCTCTGTGTGCTAGGTGACCCATTGCCTCTCTGTGTGCTAGGTGACCCGGAGAGATAGAATCCCCGAACCCACAGTGATGGCTGGAATTGACCCATTGCCTCTCTGTGTGCTAGGTGACCAGAATAGATGGCACCGCGGACAGCTCTCCATGCTTGAAGGTCACGCAGAAGTCCTTCAGTTCCCAGAACAGCAGCACAGACATCATGTTCTACCGGCTGAGCATGCCCATCGAGTGCGCAGAGGTCTTCTCTAGGACGGCGGCCGGCGGGCTCCCGGGGGCCGGCCTCTTCGGGCCCAAGAGCGAGCTGGAGGACTACGACGCGGATTCTGATTTCGAGGTTCTGATGAAGACAGCTCATGGCCACCTGGTGCCCGACCGAGTGGACAAGGACAAAGAAGCTACAAAACCCGAGTTTAACAACCACAAAGATTACGCGCAGGAAAAGCCCTCCCGTCTGAAACAAAGGTGCTGAGCTCTGCCAAGCCATCCTCAGAGGGAGGTCGTTCTGGGGGGAGGGCTGCAGTGGAGCGAGGGATTTCCTGCATCAGTTTTCCTTTCTCTTTGCTCTTCTTCATGCGCAGAGGATTCTATAGGGGACAGTTAAGTACTATGTTTGTCATCTGATTGGTTACCCCTGGCGTACTCTATCCCGAGTTCCTTTTATATGCCTTTTCATTTTTATTTTATTTTATATATTTTATTGATATTTTACAGAGAGGAAGGGAGAGGTATAGAGAGTTAGAAACATCCATGAGACATGGATCAGCTGCCTCCTGCACGCCCCCCACTGGAGTTGTGCCTGCAACCCAGGTACGTTCCCTTGACCGGAATTGAACCCTGGACCCTTCAGTCCGCAGGCCAACGCTCTATCCACTGAGCCTAACCAGTCTTGGCTGCCTTTTCATTTTGGTTAAAAAAAAAAAGGGAAATTTACCATCTTAACCACATTTAAGTGCGCTTAGAAATTCTAAATGTACAGCACAGTTGACTGAACAGTAGTATTAGGGGTGATCACATTGCTAGGACACATCTTCAGCACGTTGTCATCTTGCAAAACCTAAACCCTTTACCCATTAAACAAAGTCTCCTTCCACCTCTCCCCGGGCACTGGTAACTGCCATTCCACCTTTTGTTTCTATGAAATTGACTAAGCGGGTACCTCTTATAAGTGGAATCATACAGTATTTTTCTTTGTGTGACTGGTTTGTCTCTTTAAGCATAATGTCCTCAAGGTTCATCCATGTTGTGGCATGTTAGACCTTCTTCCCTTTTTTAAAGCTGAATAATACTCCATTGGGTATCTAAACCACATTTGGTTTATCCATTCGTCGCTCCATTCATTGATGGAGGTTTGGCTTGATTCTACCTCTTGGCTATGCTAAGTAGTGCTATTGTCAACATGCATATAAAAATACTCTTTCAAGACCCAACTTTCATTTGTTTTGAATATATACCCAGAAATAGGATTTCTGGTAGTTCTATTTTTACATTTTTAAGGAATCTTCATATTGTCTTCCAGAACTGTTGCACCATTTTATGATACTACTACCACTAAACAAGGGTTCAAATTTATTCACATCCTTGTCAACCCTTGTTATTTTCTGTTTTGTTTGTTTGTTTGTTTGTTTGTTTTTTGTTTTTTATGGTAGCTATCCTACTGGCTCATATAGTTTGGATTTGCATTTCACTGATAATTAATGCACATCTTTTCATATTCTTTTCGGTCATTTGTCGATCATCTTAGGAGAAATGCCTTTTCAAATTCTTTGTCCGGTTTTGGATTGGCATGTTGGCTTTTCTGCTTTTGAGTTGTAAGAGTTCTTTGCATGCACTGGATACTAATCCTTAGCAGATACATGGTTTGTAAGTATTTCCCCCGATAGTTAGTTTTCAAAATGTCTGTATTTACTTTCTTGGTTGAAACTTAAAGAGTATTCTCCCTAAATGGTATTTTTATGGAGAAGAAGGCAACCCATTTTAGCATTTTGCCTTGCACTAAATCTGAATTTCTGAGCCTCAGCATGCCCTGGGGTAGATAACTGCTTGTTGTGAGAGTCTGCCTTGTTCATGAAACATGGTCTCCATCCATAGATGCAGGGGGCACACACTTGGCCCCCACCCCATGTTGCGACAACCAAAAACATCTCCAGATGTTGGCAGACGTCCTCAGGGGAGTGAAATCGCCGCTGGTGGATACTCGCTGCACTAAGCTGATTACAGTGGTACCTCGAGATACGAGTTTAATTTGTTTCGTAACCTTGAGGCGTGGGAAACTATGAGACACTCGAGTCACGGTAAACTGGTGGGTTGTGTGCAGCCAGCCGATCCGCGAGATTACTCCTATCTCAAATGTTGCTCGTATTTCAAAGCAAAAATTGCTCGCTCGATGGCTCGTATCTCAAAAATCTCGTATGTTAGGGCACTTGTATCTCGAGGTACCACTGTATTCGCTTGTGTTTGAAGGAAGCAGAACTTTTACCATTGCTTACTCCCACTTCTGTCTTATTTCCAGATTCTTGCTGAGGAAAACGAAGCCGGATTACAGCATGAGCCACTCTGCGAGGCTCACAGAGGACGTCCTTGCGGATGATCGGGACGACTATGACTTTCTGATGCAGACGTCCACGGTATGAGGTTGCAGCTCCCGTCATCACGTCAGTCTGTCACTCACCCCATGCGACATTTCAGATAGTCCACTTGAGTCATCATACTTAGCAAGCTTAGGTTTAAAATAATTCTTTCTTATTTGGTGGGGTGAGGGGAGTAAAAAGCTGAAATATATATGGCTATACAGTAAAAGAGCTATTTTAGGGAAAAAGGCCTATTTTTTTTTTTCTTGGCAAAATTTGAATTTGTGACCTAATTTCTCCGAGTACATATATTTTTTTTTTATCTTTGTGATCTGTCTAAAACAGTGGTTCTCAACCTTTCTAATGCCGCGAGCCTTTAATACAGTTCCTCATGTTGTGGTGACCACCAACCATAAAATTATTGTAATTTTGCAACTGTTATAAATCGTATCTGTGTTTTCCAATGGTCTTAGGCGACCCCTGTGAAACTGTTGTTTAACCCTCAAAGGGGTCGCGACCCACAGGTTGAGAACCGTTGCTCTAAAAGAAGATAATTTATATTTTGTTAGAGGTCAAGTTCTGTTCTGTGTCATTTAAAGTTTTCAAAACAGCTAAATGCCAAATGGAAAAAAAATAGGTAATATTGTCCCTCAAGTCACCCCAAGTTTGAGGTCGGTTTTTCACATATTAGATTGGAGTTATTTCAGAGTGATTTTTAAGGGGTGGAAATGTGACATTTTAGCGGTAGGAAGGATGACCTGGCCACAGGTGTAGAACTCCAGCATAAATTAGCACACTGTGAAAGGCGGCAGAATTCGGAGCTTGCCCGCCTGATGGCTGATGATTGTGTTGCATAAACATCCTCTATATGTACAAATACATATGGTGTGCAGATCACGTGTGTACTCCCACAGTCATGCAAACACACGCAGGAGTACAAGAGCCTTCCACCACTGAGCACGTCTGCTCAGATAAAGACTTCTCTGTTCCCGTTATTTCTAGCTGAACTCCGGATCTCTGCTCTGAGGCTCTTCTTAGTTGGCAGTGTTAATCTTTGGTGTCGATGACATTTTAATTAGAGCCAGTGATTTTAAGCAACTATATTCGTCAACATTCTAAGGACAGTGCAGTTCAGGTTGGTCCGCGTTACGTTGCCGACGCCTGCTTTGCTGTCTTCACAGTACTATTACTCCGTGAGGATCTTCCCCGGACAGGAGCCGGCCAGCGTCTGGGTGGGCTGGGTCACGGCCGATTTCCACCAGTACGACACGTGCTTTGACCTGGACAGAGTTCGCACAGTCACCGTGACCCTGGGAGACGAGAAAGGGAAAGTGCACGAAAGGTTGGTTTTCCTCCCTTTCTTACGAGGGACAGCTGATCGAAATGGTGATAAACCTAGGAATTTGCTTTTTGGATTTATTTCATCCCCAGGGTATGGATTTATTTCTACTTATAGGAACCATATAATCAAAACCTTAATGGCAGTGTCCTTTCTGTTGCTCAAACAAGCCAGAAAGGAGTCTGAGTATTTCCAAGCGAAACCCTGTTTTCGGGTGATAGGCGTGTTCCTTCAGCTGACATCACACGTGACTCACACCTCGGGTTGCGAGTCGCAGCCTTTGGGCCCGGGATTAGGATGGGGCAGGTGAGCTAGGGAGCATGTGGTCTGACCCGCATCCTGGGACCTGGTTTTGGGGGGGAAACGATTGAAGACGTGAGGGGCTAGTAGTGGAGACCAGGTGGGCATGTTTGAACTCCGACTGAGGAGCGGTGGGTTCTTTCCTCAGCCTGGCCATTGACTCGCTGTGTGGCTTTGGGTAAGTCACTTCCACTTTCTGTGCCATCCTTTTCCATTTGTAAAGCCAACCAAACTCAAACCAAACCTTCAAAAAAGCGAAGAAGGCCGGTTTCCTTGCGGAAGTAGGCAAGAGAAAACCTGACATTGGCACATACCTCTGTGCCCATGCGTCCTCCGGCCCCCCATTCGTTGCTTTTATTTGATAGCCGCACCTCGTTTGGGGTGACCGGAAGTTAACTCTCCTGCCTTCCGGTTCTTAGACCTGGAACCTCAGAACTTAGACCGTGAGGCGGTGGGCTGGCCAAACTTTCCCAGGAGGAGCGCTTTCTGTCACTGTGGGTGCCCCGAACCACCTGTGTCCAGGAATATTCTTGGGGGGTATATGTGATTTTCAGAGAAGGTGATAGTATAAGGAAAGCTGGGGTTGAGCCACCGAATAGATGACTCTGTTGAGGAAAGAGTTGTTGAGGCTTAAGGACACAGTGCCAAGAAGCACAGCTGACTTGGTTACCCAGAAACTGACCAGCTCACCCTTTGATTTAACATTTTTACTTTTTAATCTTCACTAGAGGATATTTTTCCATTGATTTTTAGAGAGGGTGGAAGACAGAGGGAAAGACGGAGAGAAACATCGATGTGAGAGAAACACATCGATAGGTTGCCTCCTGCACGCGCCCCCACCAGGGCCCGGGCTGGGGAGGAGCTTGCAACCGAGGTGCGTGTCCTTAACTGGAATTGAACCCGGGACCCGACATTCTATTCACCGAGCCAGACTGGCTAGGGCCGTCTCACCTCCGTGTTCTCTGCCTGCCTGTGGTCTGTTTTTCCCTGGTCTCGTTAACCTCTCTGCTCTGTGGCGGTAGACAGAGCAAAAATAACAAGTTTTGTTGCCATCTCTGGTGAAGGTGTGGCAGAGAGAGAAACTCAGATGGGTTGTGAGTCTCTCATGGCAGGTCACCAGGAAGTGTCCCTAAGGGGTATGGTTTAGCCAAATGGGAAACGCATTGAATGACTGGTGTTCAGGTGAATTTGCCTGAGGATTTGACCGTGTTAAACAGGAACGCTGTCATCTCAGAACAGTGGTTAAACACGCACACACACACCATACCCCTGAGAACGAAAATTACCAATTTGGATGCTTCTTAAAGCAACTTTCTGAACCTCAGAAAAAGACCCAGTTTGGTTTGAGTTTTTGGAGGGAAGGTGCAGGTCAGTTCTTACGTGGTTCCAGCTTGTTGACCTGGCTCCATCAGGTGTGACTCAGGGGCGTGTGCGGCCTGATCGAGGGCGCCCCCCGGCCAGCGAGGTCCGGGGTCAGGCCCGCGTGCACCTCCCCCACCACAGCATGAGCTTGTTGCTTGCGCAGCATAATCTAGGCGTAGTCTGCGAGCGGTACGTGCTTCTGTTATGCCTGTGGGTGTCCAAAGATAAAAAATGTTTTTGAAATTCAGCATCAAACGCAGCAACTGCTACATGGTGTGCGCGGGCGAGAGCATGAGCCCCGGGCAGGTCCGCAACAACAACGGGCTGGAGATCGGCTGCGTGGTGGACGCCGCCAGCGGGCTGCTCACCTTCACGGCCAACGGCAAGGAGCTGAGCACCTACTACCAGGTACCGTGTGCAGGCGCCGCTTCTCCGCAGGGAGGTGTCGTTAGCCGTTAGAGGAAAGCGCACTCTGTAAGATGGAAACACAAATTAGGAAAAAAAAACACACAAAAAAAACAGGCCCTGGCACATGTTGGTCAGTGGTTACAGCATCTGCGCATGCGCACCTAATGGTCTTGTGTCTGATTCCTAGTCAAGGGCGTGCATCTGGGTTGCAGGTTCTATTCCAGGTCCAGGCCAGGGCACGTGCGGGAGGCAAATAACAGCTGTATCCCTCTCACATCGATGCTTCTCTCTCTCCACCTCCCTTCCACTCTGTCTAAAAATCAACGGGAAAAATATCCTGGGGTGAGGATTAACAACAAAAAAGAAAACGAAAACAGAGCTGAATGAATTATGTATTTTTACTTCTGCTTGAATAATAGTTGTGCCTTATGCCCTTCAGAGCAAAGAGTCCATTTCTCCTCAGATGTTCACGTAGCAAAGAAATGAAATTCTGCAAGTAATTACTGAAAGTCGATTTCCATGTGGGAGAAAGGAAAGGCGCTGGTCCGCTTTTGCGAAGTGTTCCCTCGTGGTTGTGAAGAAAATGCGTGTTCTTTCTGTTTCTTCCTCTGCTAATATTGTTAAATTCGCTTGTTTTAAGGTGGAGCCAAGCACCAAACTATTTCCTGCAGTTTTTGCACAAGCGACAAGTCCCAATGTCTTCCAGTTTGAGTTGGGAAGAATAAAGGTGAGAAAGACTCATTCTTGGTGTTACATTGGCATTGTGTTCTGTCAGGGGATAGTATGTAATTTTTAAATTAGTATTGCTATTAATCCTATAAATAGATTTTAAAAAATATATATATTTTATTGATTTTTTTACAAAGACGAAGGGGGAATGAAAGGGATAGAGCGTTAGAAGCATTGATGAGAGAGAAACATTGATCAGCTGCCTCTTGCACACCCCTCCTGAGGATGTGCCCGCAACCAAGGTACATGCCCTTGACCGTAATCTAACCTTGGGACCCTTTAGTCTGCAGTCCGATGCTCTGTCCACTGAGCTAAACTGGTTTCGGCTATGAATAGATTTTTAAAATACTTTTTTTTTAAATTGATTTCAGAGAGGGAGGGAGAGGGAGAGACAGAAACATCAGTGTGAGTGAGGGTGTGGGTTACGGACAAGGGGGGTGACAGATGGGGAGAGAGCCATGTGGCTGCGACCCGTGTCAGGGTGTGTTGACACCGAGAGCAGCTCAGAGAGCAAACCTGGAGGATGGGGGCGTTTCCTCGCACCTGCCTTCTCCCAGGCCAGCGACGGTGCGGCAGAGACACGTGCCCACCACCGCACTGCCCTGAAGGACCAGCATTTTCCTTCACAACATCTCCTCCTTCCGGGAGCCTCAGCCCCATGTCTGCGATTTCTTGCACTGACTTCGGTGGCCACGCAGCGGGTCTTTCTCCTGCCGTCCGTTCTGCAGAACGCTAGCCCTCGTTCCCCGGATGTATCCTCAACGGTTCTTCTGCTTCGCCCCCCAGAATGTGATGCCTCTCTCGGCGGGACTGTTCAAGAGCGAGCACAGGAACCCCGTGCCTCAGTGTCCCCCGCGTCTGCACGTGCAGTTCCTGTCCCATGTCCTGTGGAGCCGCATGCCCAACCAGTTCCTGAAGGTGGACGTGTCGCGGGTCAGCGAGCGCCAGGGCTGGCTGGTGCAGTGCGTGGACCCCCTGCAGTTCATGTCCCTGCACATCCCCGAGGAGAACAGGTCTGCGCGCCCTGCCCCCTCCCACTGACCACTGCCCGGGGCTCCAGGTGGCACTGGGGACTCAAACTGAGTGGCTTGTCTAAAGGAAGAATGGACTTTTAAAATGGATCCTATTGTCAAAGTAAAGATTTAGGCTTATTCTGGCCTGATTTTTGAGGTTTTGAAAGGTCATGATGCGTGGCGGAAGCAAAATGGCCTGTGTAAACTCAGTTTCCCACAGAAACACTCCTCACTGGACATGTCACTGTAGTGTGTGTTCTTTGGCACAGACCTGGTGGCACATGAGTGGGTCTGGGCGGGAGGTTGGTTGGAAGGGAGTGTACGTGCCGGGAATCAGCCTGTTAGCGACAAGGCGCAGCCTCCGGCATCAAAGGCACCATTCCCTGGGTTCCAGAAACCAGCCAGCCCAGGAGGGAAGGGGATTTGGGGTTTCCCAGGGAGTGCTCATGTTCTGAAAGGAGGGGTCCCCAGGTTCAGACTGAGACCAGTCTAAGAGGTGCCCAGAACTTGGGGGTATGGACGATGAAAGGGGTGCAAGCATAAGAGGGCGAACATTTTCAACATGAAGTTCTTTTTTTTTTAAATATATTTTATTGATTTTTTTACAGAGAGGAAGGGAGAGGGATAGAGAGTTAGAAACATCGATGAGAGAGACATCTATCAGCCGCCTCTTGCACGCCCTCTACTGGGGATGTGCACACAACCAGGATACATGCCCTTGACCGGAATCGAACCCGGGACCTTTCAGTTCGCAAGCTGACGCTCTATCCACTGAGCCAAACCGGTTTCGGCTGAAGTTCTTTATGTAACACACCTAGAACGGACTTTTTGCGCACATCACAGAGAGAGAGCGTGGGTTGCATGAGCTTTTGTGTCGCTGGCCCTGAGCATCCCCTGCCCCGCAGGTCCGTGGACATCCTGGAGCTGACGGAGCAGGAGGAGCTGCTGCGCTTCCACTCGCACACGCTGCGCCTCTACTCGGCCGTGTGCGCCCTGGGCAACCACCGCGTGGCGCACGCGCTCTGCAGCCACGTGGACGAGGCCCAGCTGCTGTACGCCATCGAGAGCAAGTACATGCCCGGCCTGCTGCGCACGGGCTACTACGACCTGCTCATCGACATCCACCTGAGCGCCTACGCCACCGCGCGGCTCATGATGAACAACGAGTTCATCGTGCCCATGACCGAGGAGACCAAGAGCATCACGCTCTTCCCGGACAAGCACCGGGAGCACGGGCTGCCGGGCATCGGCCTCAGCACCTCGCTGCGGCCGCGCATGCGCTTCTCCTCGCCCAGCTTCGTGTGCCTCAACCACGACTGCTACCAGTACAGCCCCGAGTTCCCGCTGGACACGCTCAAGACCAAGACCATGCGGATGCTGACCGAGGTGGTGCGGGAAGGCGGGCTGCGCGCCAGGGACCCGGTCGGGGGCACCACGGAGTTCCTCTTCGTGCCGCTCATCAAGCTCTTCTACACGCTGCTCACCATGGGTGTCTTCCAAGGCGAGGACCTGAAGCACATCCTGCAGCTGATTGAGCCGCGGGTGTTCAGGGAGGACTCCCCGGAGGAGGAGCACCAGGCGCCAGCCAAGGAGCCCCACAGCGAAGATGCCAGGCCCGAGGGCGTACGCGGGGAAGCGGCCGAGGGGTTGCTGCAGATGAAGCTGCCTGAGCCCGTGAAGCTCCAGGTGAGGGGGTGAGTGGGGGGCTGCCGGGGAGCAGGGGATAAGTGGGGGGCTGCAGGGGAGAAGGGGTGGGAAGCTCAGGATTCAATGCACATGACCAAGGCATTGAACCTGGCCTGTGCGGGTTCCTGTATAGCATAAATGTCTAGGAAGTTAATATCCAGTTGTGTTTGGGATGCAATAATTTAACTTTCTTACATTTGGATTGAATTGAATGAATTTTCCAATTGAGTCAATCAATAGTTAATAAAAGGTAAACTTAGTATATTTGTTAAGGTGATTTCCTTGGCTGAGTATACATCTCTTTACCATGTGTGTCTGCAAGTCTGGCCTGTTTGTGCGTATATGTATATGTGTATACATGTACTTGTGTGTATATGTAGATTTGCATGTATAGACGTGTGTATGTGTCTATATGTGTATTTGTGTGTACAGTTGTGCGTATGTGTGTATTGTGTGTGCATACGTATAGTTGAGAAGGAGGTGTTCTAGTCTGTTATCAATGGTGGAACATCTTTCCCAGGAGACCCCGGGCCAGCTTCTTATCTATCCCATTGGCCTCAGCACCTACAGCTGGAGGAGGCCAGGCCAGAGTGTCCACCAAAGGGACATGCGTTTGCCACTCTGGTCCGGCACGTTCTGTTTAGCTCCTGAGACCTCCTTCGCAGAAACGACTCTGTGTGTAAAGGAGGAGAGCGTGTAGCCGTGTATCTCTGCCACTGATGGCTGTTTGATGTCCCAGAACGCTAAAGACTCATGGCTTACCCTCGGTGCCTTTGTCATTGTCTTCTTAGATGTGCCTGCTCCTCCAGTACCTCTGCGACTGCCAGGTCCGGCACCGCATCGAAGCCATCGTGGCCTTTTCCGATGACTTTGTCGCGAGGCTCCAGGACAACCAGCGCTTCCGCTATAACGAAGTCATGCAGGCCCTGAACATGTCGGCCGCCCTCACCGCCCGGAAGACCAAGGAGTTCAGGTCGCCCCCGCAGGAGCAGGTACAGGAGGAGCTGGGAACGCTCCCTGATTACGCTGTGTAGCTCACTCAGGACCCAGGCGCTGTGAAGGGACAATGCATTTCTCTGTCCTCTTGACACCTGCCTACCTGCGGTTGTCATTAGTCATAGCTTTGCAGGAGTCTGCTTGTTTAGTTTAAAGTTTAAACAAAGCAGAGGCTCATTAAGAGCGATCAGGTGTGTCAAGGCCTCTTTGAGGAGGTCAGTTGGCCAGATCCTGATGTTCTACAAATGGGAACAACCCTACATACACTAGCACCATGGGGACTTGTCCTCATGGCTGACGGGAACTCTCCACTCCTGGGACACAATGCTAGACATTTTTAAAATTCTATTTATTTATTTGTTTACTTTTTGCTTATTATTAATGCATTATTATTGTTTTTTAAAAATATTTTTATTGACTTTTTACAGAGAGGAAGAGAGAGAGAGAACTAGAAACATTGATGAAAGAGAAACATCAATCAGCTGCCTCCTGCATAATCCCTACCAGGGATGTGCTCACAACTAAGGTACATGCCCCCGACCAGAATCGAACCTGGGACCCTTGAGTCCGCAGGCCGACGCTCTATCCACTGAGCCAAACCAATTAGAGCTAATGTGTTATTTTTTAATTTATTTGAGAGAGAGAGAAGCATTGATTTGTTCCATTATTAGCAGTGATACATTCATCTGTTGGGCAACATTTTACGAATACTCCACAACAGGTTTTGAACAGCTTCGGTTTTACGATCTTTGCTGTGATGTTCCTCAATCCACTCTCCTCTCACTCTCGTTCTTCCTCTTCCTTGTTCCAAACTTTCAGATCAACATGCTTCTCAATTTTAAGGATGACAAAAACGAGTGTCCATGTCCAGAGGAAATTCGAGACCAACTCTTAGATTTCCATGAAGACCTGATGGCACATTGTGGTAAGGTCTCTGTGACCTGGCGCGCTTGTTAAATGCACACGCTCTGCTTCACAAGCGGCTCTTATGTAACAGGCTCTCTGCTCAAGAGCTTCTCTGTATGTAACAGGTTCACAGATATGCACGATGCCGGCTAGGGTTTATCCAAGAAAACTTACTATGATAAAATGGGTAATGGACCCTCTGGGAGAAGTCAGGAGGATAGAGATCAGACAGGCTGTCAGATGAAGCAGAAAATAACTGAAATTCCCACTCTCTTTTTTCTCTTTCCCTGGGGACAGGGAACTAGAGGGTCGGGGGGCATGGTTTGTAACCAGGTGTTTTGGGCAGAGCTGAGTGTTAGGTTGAGTGAGTCTAATGAAATTTATTCACAACCAGTTGTATTTAAACGGACTGAGTGGCCACTTTTTAGGCCAGTGAAATTCAGCATACATCCCATGAAATTAATTAATGCCTAAGGAATCCTTCATTGAATTACATGTTAGCAGCCAAATCTGTGGAGGGAACCCTCCCCCTTCATCCTGGGAACTTGCATGATGGGATCGATTCCATGCTGCAAGCATGTGCATCCTCTGTCTCCATGCAGTGGTGTGGATGCAGGTGGCTCCTATGAAAAACAGTGATCTGGCAGCCAGGTCCTAGGTGATCTGCACAGCCCCAGGGGCATTATTTTTATTTTATTTTAATAAGAATAAAAGCACTGCCTTGCGTATTAAGTCAGCTTATGAATGAACCACTGAATGACTGCCATCAGGTTATACCATGTATATGCCATGTATATAGTATGAAGAAGGGGACACTCTACAATGGTAGAATTATTGTTTCAGACATAAAGCATCCATGTTAGGTACCTACTTAGGCCTGTCCTCCCTGTGTCTCAACTTGTTAAAATATCACTGACATGGATGGAGGCAAGTGAGGAGGAGAGTGGGAGGCTTTCAGGCCGGCGGAGCTGCAGTCCCGGCAGAAGGCGCCTGAAGTCACAGCAGCCTGTGTTGGCGAGAGGAGCAGACCGGTCTTGTCTCCTGAGAGATTTTGTTCTCTCTTCGCTTTTCCATTCTGTGCTGGCTGCTGGGGGCCAGGAGCCGCAGGAGCAGGGGGGAGAGAAGGGAGGAAGAGACGCGGCACCCGAATGCTGCTGTGAGTGCTGCTGGGCAGGCTTGCTCGGCGTGCGGAGTGTCTGCCGCTGTGAATGGAAGAGGTCGCAAAGCCTGCGGATTATCTTTCTGAAATGTCCTTTTAAAACAGGGTTTTCCTTTCTTCGTTCTCCTCCCTCTTTTCATCCTAGGAATCGAGCTGGACGACGATGGCTCTCTGGATGGACACAATGACCTAACCATCAGAGGGCGCCTGCTGTCCCTGGTGGAGAAGGTGACGTCCCTGAAGAAGAAACAAGCCGACAAGCCGGCGGAGAGCGCCTCCGACCAGTCCTGTAAGCAGGGGAGAGGCAAGGGGCCCGCTGCTCACACGCACCCATCCTTTCAACCAGAGAGCCAGGGAGAAACGGAGCGTGCACCTTCCAAGGTTCAGGTCCTTGAGCGGGTGCCTGTGGCCGCAGAGACGCTCAGCAGCACCAGGCGATGCTTGTAGAGGCAGATGGAGAGAAAGCGCTTTGTGAGGGGGCTGGGCTCTGGGAGCACTTGAAGTTGAGGTGTTTGGAGACTAGGAAGAGAAAGCACAAAGTTCCACAAATGTAATTTCTTGTTAAATAAGCCAATTTTCCTTTTCTGGCCATCAAAATAATGTATCGTTTTGCAGATTAAACCCTGTCGTTTCTAGGGAAGGCTTCTGCCTCAACTGAAAATAAATAAATGAAATGACAGCGTGGTTTTGAGATATGTGGAAGCATATTGGTATTTTATCTGCATTTTTTAATTGATTATTTTTTTTCTTAAATATATTTTCTTAAACAGATTAAAGCAGGTTAAACAGCTTAAAAAAATCAGCCAGTGTATTGAAGATAGGTATTAAGTACTTCACTATGTGTGAATTGATCACATCAACCCTAAATATTCCTAAAAATCTGGAATATTAGCTTTGATATTTATAGTGTTTAATTTATGAGGGGTAGAAGTTCTATTGTTTTTATTTTCATTTTACTTTTGAATCTCACCTGAGGATGTGTTTTATTAATGTTACAGAGAGAGGAAGGGAGAGAGAGAGAGAAACATCCATCGATTGCCTCCAGTATGCACCCTGACTGGGGATCAAACCCCAACCTGGGTATGTGCCCTGAGCAGGAATTGAACCTGCAGCCCTTCTGTACCCGTGACAATGCTCCAACCCACCAAGCAACACCGGCCAGGGCAAGTTTTATTGTTTTTAAGAGTAGTACATTGCACATTACACAGTGAGCTATTTTCTATATGTGCAATGACTTTCCACTTTAATAGTTTTACAATCAAACCCTTTTGAAGACATTTTAAGTGATTATTGGGATCCAAATTTAAATATAAATGTAACAACATCAGGTCACAGCTGCAAATAACTCAATGAGGAGACAGTTGGGTAAACATCTAGCTCCTTTAATGCCCATGATTGGCTTTCACAAGGACATGTTATGTCAGGTTTTCTGGGAAGAAGATAATGGAACAAAGAAAATAAAAGTAAAAGTAATAGGACAGCTCATATTAATTGTTGCATGGATTGCCAACAGTGGTTTTGAAAAAGTGGCTGCAATTTTGAAACTAAAATCCTTTCATTATAGGAGTAGTCCTTAAAGAAAAGTTTGTCACTTTGTGTATTTCTATTCTTGCATGTTCTATACATGTTTATTATATATTGTATGTATACACACACACACACACATATATATATATACACTGAGTGACCATATTATTATGATCTCTGAATGTATAATAATCTGTCCACTCAGTGTATATCCTATATAATAAAAGGCTAATATGCAAATTATTCCATAGAGCAGGAGTTCAACCAGCAGGCAGGCCAGCCAACCGTCCTTGGCCAGGCTGGCCAGACCCCACCTAGGCACGAATTCATGGACTGGGCCTCTAATATATATACCGAGTGGCCAGATTAATATGTGTTCAGAGATCATAATAATCTGGCCACTCAATGTATATTTAAGTGAAGTTTCTTTTCTTCTAAAAATATTCCTAAGTATTCTGGTACAAATATAGGTACGAGTTTGGGACTATGAAACATGCAGTTGAAATGCCAACTTTAATGTCTTCTCTTATCACTTTCCTGTTTTAAAAATATCCCCGATGACCTCGCAGCCACTCTCCAGCAGCTGATCTCTGAGACGATGGTGCGGTGGGCTCAGGAGTCCGTCATCGAGGACCCCGAGCTGGTGAGGGCCATGTTTGTGCTGTTGCACCGGCAGTATGACGGCATCGGGGGGCTGGTGCAGGCCCTGCCCAAGACCTACACCATCAGCGCCGTCTCCGTGGAGGACACCATCAACCTGCTGGCCTCCCTCGGCCAGATCCGCTCCCTGCTGAGCGTGAGGATGGGCAGAGAAGAGGAGAAGCTCATGATTCGGGGATTAGGGTACTGGAATCATTACAGCCTTTTGTCTGATATGTGTTTTCTTTCTAACCGCTCGTCCCAATACTAGAACAGTAGGTGCATTAATAAAAATCCACTCTGTAGATTGCATGATCATTAAGTTAGATTGTCTTGTTTTTAAGAGATTATGATTTAAAGCTAAATACGAAGGTTGCTCAATAATGAAACATGGATTCTAGTGTGTTTTTATTAACCTGTATTTTTATATAAGATTATCCATTTCTGAGTAATTAAAAAACAAACTCAAAAGTGTCTTCTGTGTATCATAGCCATCTTTACATCTAGTTGTAAAATTAGACATGATGGCGGGGCTGTATTTCATATTTAGTGAATGTTTATGTATTTAGTACATTTCTTGTCATTGAAAAGAATAGACAACTTGTTTAACTATTTTTGGTAGGCTACCAATAGTTTTGAGGAAAGCCCAATTGTATTTATTAACTTTTGTGGCTTAACTACGATCGCTCTTACTTTTCCGTACCTGCCAGTATTTCTAAAAGGTTGATGGGATTCCAGATAAATTTTTATTGAAATTTTGCTCTGACCTGTGCTCCTTTGTAGGGACATTATGAATAACAAAGTGTTTTACCAGCACCCTAATCTCATGAGGGCACTGGGGATGCACGAGACCGTGATGGAGGTCATGGTGAACGTCCTTGGCGGTGGGGAGTCCAAGGTAAAGGAAAACCTTCGAATCTTGGGGCGGGGTTTATTGCACCTCTTTGAGCGCATGTATTTCTTAAACCTTCTCCGGAAGACTGTTTTAAAAGACACCTTTTGGACAAAAAAACAAAACCTTTCCGATTGAGAGTTGGATGTACTACTGTTTTTTTTTCTTTAATATCTATATCAATTTTTATCCTATGCTGTGTGATTTGCTATATTCTTAGTTAATGTAATTTAAGGGATGTTTAGAAACTTCAAAAGTTAACACCGTACTATTTATTTAAAATTTAGACCCATAAGTTAGTTTCTTCACGTTACACGTCCACAGCTCACACATGTCCTTGAGATCCAGCCGTTCCCCTTGGCAACGGGGGGCTGCACTATGTTTCCAGTCCAGACCAAGACTTGAGGATGATGCTCTGGCGTATTTGTTGTAAGACTTGAAAGTGAATTGTTAAGGGATTACAGTTCAAAATAAAGTTCTTTAGAACCAAACGAACAGAGTAATATACCAAATAACTTCATATAAATCAGTATAATTTCATAATGGCTGACTTCCAAAATATATTTCAATAATTTTTTGAAATTTCACTATGTGTTTTTCCAAATATGGAAACGAGTCTATAATTTTCATGTCCGGTCACCATTTAGACAGACTTACAATGACATTTATAAAATGCTGTGTTGAAGAAGGACCCAAGGCATCACTGAGCATCCTAGAACAGGGTCTGGCTCTCAGAGGACCTGTGTCTGATGGGGTCCAGCTTCCAGTCAGGGGGGTCCTTCTAGCGGAGGAGTCCTGTGTAGTCAGGAGACAGCTCTGATGATCAGAATTTATGGTTCCAAATATTACACGGGGTGTTCTTCACAGACCGGCTCGTTTACACCCCCCTTTCTTGCCTAAAGTGAGCAGTATTATCCCCCTAATTCCACGTTTACATAACCAAGTCAGTGCGATCGCAGTTTTCCCAGGAAGCACAGCTGCTAGCGGTCAGGAGTGACACCGAGTCTGTCTGACTCCTGACCCGGGCTCATGCCTCCTTCCGTTTGGGCTGTAGATTACAGTGGTACCTGGAGATACGAGTGCCCTAACATACGAGATTTTTGAGATACGAGCTGTCGAGCAGGCGATTTTTGCTTTATACAAGCAACAGTTGAGATAGGAGTCATCGCGAGGATCGGCCAGCTGCACATGACCCACCAGTTTACCGCGACTCGAGCGTCTCATAGTTTCCCATGCCTCAAGGTTACAGAACGAATTAAACTCGTATCTCGAGGTACCACTGTAATTCCAAATCAAGCCGTTGATGGGGATGAAGTTTTGACATTAGTGCCAGGCTTGCTTTTCTGGGGCTCAGGGACAGGTGGGTCAGAGGCCGGAAATGGGAAGGTCTTCAAGCCAAGGCTCTACAGACCTGGGCACACATGGGTTAACAGTGTGACTTCATTTTATAAAGAGAATTTGCTTTCTCAGCTAAATAACTGCTCTCTCTGCAGGAGATCACGTTTCCCAAGATGGTAGCCAATTGCTGCCGTTTCCTCTGTTACTTCTGTCGGATAAGCCGGCAGAACCAAAAAGCCATGTTTGACCATCTCAGCTATTTGCTGGAGAACAGCAGTGTCGGTCTCGGTAAGCGAGGGTTTGGCTTGTATTTAATTTTTGTGCTAAAATAATACACATATTCCAGTGTAATGTCAGTTAACTTCGAGGAGTGCAATATATTGCATTGCACTTCGAAATTCAATTTTAAGTAAAAGTGTGCTCTGCACGGAATTCATAGCGGCAGCCCAATTCCGGTTTTGTTTCCCCTGCATTTGGGTTAACAGCTTCACCAGCAATGAGAGGTTCGACGCCCCTGGACGTGGCCGCAGCCTCGGTGATGGACAACAACGAGCTGGCCTTGGCGCTGCGCGAGCCGGACCTGGAGAAGGTAGGTGGCCTTCCTCGCTGCGCCGGGTCAGCTCTGCTGGCTCCTAACTCTCCCTCAAGATTGTTTAAATACAGCTGCACATAGTGACAGTTAATTACACTACATTACAGTGGTACCTCGAGATACGAGTTTAATTCGTTCCATAACCTTGAGGCGTGGGGAACTATGAGACGCTCGAGTCACGGTAAACTGGTGGGTCGTGTGCAGCCGGCCAATCCAAGCGATTACTCGGATCTCAACTGTTGCTCGTATTTCAAAGCAAAAATCACTCACTCGACGGCTCGTATCTCAAAAATCTCATATGTTAGGGCACTCGTATCTCGAGGTACCACTGTACTATAATTATACTACATAAATGTGACATGTAACAGTGTAAAAGTTCTGTAAGATGTTTGAGATAAGTTATTTCCTGTAACCACAAGCATTTTTCTCTCTGAAAAAAGAGTCATCTTACTCTGTCTGTATTCCTGTCTGTTTTCGTTCTTTCATGATATCTGCTGTCACATGTGCTTTAATCACACAGTTTCTGCTTTTTAAAATGTCAGAGACCGAGTTATGGGGCTGGAGGAGGGCCTTCCGATCCCCATGCACCTGAGCGGCACCCATTTTCCTGTGCGGTGCTCTCCCCACAGCCAAACCTGGGGCTCTTTAGCCTCATGAACTCTGCGGACCTCATCCTGATGACCCCCTGACTCCGTGTACCCCAGGCGGGTGGCAGCTGGCCTTGGTGCACCCTGGGACTTGCATTGAATGGCCTCAGACCCAGCACTGGCACCAGATTTAAATCTGTCTCAACTGGTGACCACCACGCGCCCCTTCCAGTGGCCTCACTGAGACCCTCCCCCATGCACTTTGTCTACTGCCTGAGGCTCATCAGTGACAGCCTAACAGGCAACTGCCAGGCGGAGGCGAGTCTCAGGATGCTCATCTGCCCCTACTCAGTGCCCGGGAGGGGTGGGGAGGAAGAGGAGCCAGTATTGGTGCGCAGCTTGGACCACCCCATGCCCACCCAGGCCCAGCAGCTGCAGGTCGCTCAGTTGCTCCTGACAAGTAACCCCGGCTGTTAAAGGTCGCGTCTGAAATTGCCCTGCACTGGTCCCTCCCAAGAGGCCCAGAACCCACACATCAGTGGAGGCTTCAGACTACACCAGAGCACGGCCCATTACTAGTGGCTCCCCAAGTGGCACCCCCACGGGGAGATCCCGCAGGCACCAGACCCTGCGGGGAACTCTGCTTTCAGGGCTGAGGTCTAGTTAGACTCTGGATCTAATATCCACACTAATACCCACACAGCAGCCGGAGCACTGTGGTCCGGATCAAAGAGAGAATCTTAAAAGCAGAAAGAAAAGCAGTTAGTTACCTACAAGGGAGCACCCTTACGACTGTCAGCTGATTTCTCAGCAGAAACTTTGCAGGGCAGAAAGGAGTGGCAAGAAATATTCAAAGTGAAGAATAGCAAGAACCTACAACCAACATGACTCTACCCAGCAAAGCTATCATTTGGAATTGAAGGTCAGATAAAGAGCTTCACAAACAAGAAAAAGCTAAAGGAGTTCTTCATTGCCAAACCAGTATTACCTGAAATGTTGAAGGTATTCTTTAAGAAGAGGAAGAAGGAGAAGAAAAAAGATCATAAATATGAAAATACAATGGCAATAAATACACATCTATCAACAGTAGAATCTAACAATGAAAATAAATGAAGAAGGAATCTAATGAACAAAATAAACTGATGAATAAAATAGAACCAGAGGCATGGAAACATGGAACATACTGACAATCTCAGACAGAAGAGATTAACCAAAGGTCTTACATACTAGAGACCTGATGGACGAAATTCGTTTAAGGGGCTCGGCCCTCACAGCTGCAGCAGCTTGCCCAGGCTTCGTTAGGAAGGTTATCTGGAAGGATGTCAAGAAGGTTGTCTGGTCTAATTAGCATATTACTAATTATATTAGTTTTTATAATTATAGATATGTATTACTTGTGGACACAATAGGGCGGTGAAGGCCTGGGGCTGGGTGGGATCCCGGTGAAGGGGGACAAAAGGGGGAAAAAAGGAGGTATCTCTAATATTCTCAACAATAAAGATTAAAAAACACACAAAAACTTTTAAAGCTGCATTTATTACAAACTGTCCTTGGATGGTGTCTCTCACCGTTGGAAGTAAGCAGCTGACCTCTGACCTGCCGCCCGAGGGCTCACACTCTGTTCCTCATCCTCTTGGCAGGTGGTGCGGTATTTGGCCGGCTGCGGACTGCAGAGCTGCCCCATGCTGGTGGCCAAGGGGTACCCCGATATCGGCTGGAACCCAGTCGAAGGGGAGAGATATCTCGACTTTCTCCGATTTGCTGTTTTCTGTAATGGTAGGATGGATGGCCTGTGGGGCCCTCTTTGCTCATTATTAAAACTGCATAGAAATAGTGATATATGCCAGCATTTTCACAGGGGAGGTAAATATTAGAAAAGAAACAGAATACTTTATAATCAGATATTTATAATAACAACTTATTTTATACTAGAGGCCCGATGCATAAAAATTCATGCACTCAGGGGGGTCCCTCAGCCTGGCCTGTGCCCTCTTGCAGTCCAGGGCTGCTTGGGGGATGTCCAGCTGCTTGCTTAGGCCCGCTACCTCTAGGGAGATGTGCAGGCGACAGCTGATGGATGTTTCTCTCTCATCAATGTTTCTGATTCTCTATCCTTCTCGCTTCCTCTCTGTAAAAAATCAATAAAATATATATTAAAAAACAACAAATTAAAAATGAATAGTATATGCCTTCACAATGCTTTGCTTTACGTTGGAAATGTTAAGTACAAGAACAGAGAATGACAGTCTTGTACACATAAAACTAGTCATCTGAATATAATTTTGGCTTTACCACCATGTTCGTTGGTTTTAGTTATTACATTTTTTTTTAATATAAGTGAATTAATGTAACTCAGTTGCTCAGAAGTCCATGTGACCCCGCTTGTGCCTGCAGGGGAGAGCGTGGAGGAGAACGCGAACGTGGTGGTGCGGCTGCTCATCCGCAGGCCCGAGTGCTTTGGCCCCGCCCTGCGCGGCGAGGGCGGGAACGGGCTCCTCGCAGCCATGGAAGAGGCCATCAAAATAGCCGAGGACCCTTCTCGAGACGGCCCCTCCCCAGCCAGCGGGTCCAGTAAAACCCCGTACGTCCAATGCACACTCTGAGGAGTCAATTGTGCTACTTGACTTGAACTTTTAGAAAATGTGATTTGCAGTCTGTTCATTCCAGTGTAACTGGTGATTTCTCCCCTTGGAGACCAAGTGCGTTAGTGGGACAGGGATGGGGCTGCTGGACCAGGCCGAAGGAACAGAGACCCCAAGAGGATGTGGCTGGAGTGGGGACCGCAGGTGGTGGGAGGTTGTACGTGGAGATTCTCCCAGGGGCTCTGGCAAACTTCCTTCTTACAGTGATGGCAGTGAGCCTTCGAACCTGGAGTCACGGTCAGGGGAAGCAGCTAGAATGAGTTTTCATGATAGTAGTGAATGAGAAAGCGACCTGTAGGAAGATAATGGGGACTTAGTCCAGAAGAGGAGGTGTCATTGTGCTAGGAGTGATGGTAGGGGTAGCGACCGCCTTCCATTTGTCCAGACATGTGCAGGTTGTGGGTACTTAGCCTCAGCGATGGACATGCTTTAATCCCGGCCACCGCTCTGATTGTTTTACTCTGCGTGGTGGCAGCCTGCTAGGCCATGATCCCCGCTCCTGGGGAAGAAACAACACAGGGACTATTGAGGCAAGTTCAAGCTCAACCCTGCTGCATGGACAACCTGGCACAGAGTTCTATCCACACCATGCCTGGCTCCAGAGTGGGGGGTCTGTACTTATCAGTCAGGCACAGAAGAAGGAGAACCCTCAGTTTATCTAAGTTGCAGAAAGTATATCAGTGGGTGTGCACTCTAGGGTCCTGGCACGCCAGGAAAGGTGTGGCCAGTGCAGCCTCGCTGTCCCTGGTCAGACCTCTGAGTCCAGCAGGCGACGCAGGGACTGCTGAGCTGCCAAAGGAGGAATGCCTTGAACTTCCAGATCCATCAAGATTTGTCTCATCAGCGAGACAATGAAATATTTGTTTTTCTCATAGATGGAAAGGGGGACATGCTGGATTATTGGAGTGGGTTGTGGGTAAAAGAGGAATGGGTAACTGAGATCATGCTCATAAAGTTCTTACCCTGGGACAAACACTGTACTGGGCACCTTATATATGTGACCTTATGGGACAGATCTTTGTCACCCTTTTCTCTAAATGTATCTAGTCACAAAAGTGTTCTAAATGTACCAAGTCCTTCCATCTATTACCTTCCTTGTTAATGAGCTAGCTGCCACTACAGATTGAGCAGAATCATCAAATTAGCAATTCTTTTTTCCCCCTTCTTGAAAGGATCTTAATATTCCCATTCCCACAAGTGTGGTCTTGGTGATATAATTTCAAATGTGGTCTTTGATGCATTGTCACTTTGCTTTAAAATGTCCAGCTGTCAATTAAACACAGACTTGAAAAGCGTCAGTATGAATTACTACCTAGTGGCCCCTGTCCCCTGAGAACATGTAATAAACCAGAAACATCACTTCACCCTCCCGTTTGATTGGCTTCTGTTTCTCTGGGACGATCCATGACAGGGACACAGCGGAGGAGGACAACACCATCCACATGGGGAACGCCATCATGACCTTTTACGCGGCTTTGATCGACCTGCTAGGACGTTGTGCTCCTGAGATGCATGTGAGTTCCCGGCGCCCTGGAGCGGCATCCTGGCTCCTCTGTGAAGACATTGTAGCCAGGAGGGGTGTCCCCAGCACCCAGACCAGCGGTTCTCAAACCTGGGGGTCGAACGACCCTTTCACAGGGGTCGCCTAAGACTATTGGAAAACACCTATTTCCCATGGTCTTAGGAACCAACACACCGCTCCTCGGTGTAGCAAAATGTAGTCATGTAGTTTACTGTTGTCATATGAAGACTGTTACCCATGCCACACCATGATTCAAGACAAAATTTCATTTATTTGTCATTAGAAATAAATATTTCACAATATATAATTACATATTGTTTTTGTGATTAATCACTATGCTTTCATTATGTTCAATTTGTAACAATGAAAATATATCCTGGATATCAGATATTTACATGACAGTTCATAACAGTAGCAAAATGACAGTGATGAAGTAGCAACGGAAATCATTTTATGGTTGGGGGTCACCACCCCATGAGGAGATGTCTTAAAGGGTCATGGTATTAGGAAGGTTGAGAACCACTGACCCAGACCAATGAGCTTCATGCTCCTTAACAACAACACTGCAACCCACCGGCCTCAGCATAGAGCGCCGATTCAGAGGAGACTGCGCGCAGGGAAATACAATCTGTAAGCCCGAAACAACCGCTTCTGAGCCACGTCTAACCTTATGCATATCCGCCAAAGAAAAGCATTTTCGAGGCGATTCTGTCCCTGAAGTTTGCATACAGAATTGTAGCATCTCTTTCACAAAGTGATTCTCACGCTTCTTTGTTCTCTTCCTGTAGTTGATTCACGCCGGCAAGGGGGAAGCCATCAGGATCAGATCAATTTTGAGGTCCCTGATTCCACTGGGAGATTTGGTGGGTGTGATCAGCATCACTTTCCAGATGCCCGCAATAGCCAAAGGTGAGGTCCCTCGGACTAGCCAAGGCCTGTCTCAGACATTTTGACGGAGTGTGGCCATCTAACAGTGAAAAGGGGGCGGGGCTCAGCAAATGGGTATACCAAATTACATTTCCGTGACTGGGATTTAAATTCACTGTCATATGCCCTGAGCCAGTTCCCAGTATTAACTTGTCCAACAGAATAACAGAAAGCCACTCCGCAGATAACCTGGCTTAACGCATGAGGGGGCTGGAAAGTAGACGCTTGTACTCTGTGTCTCAAATGGCACGACCATTGACTACCACCTGTCACCTTCTCTCTTTTAGATGGGAATGTGGTGGAGCCCGACATGTCTGCGGGGTTTTGCCCAGATCACAAGGCAGCCATGGTTTTGTTCCTTGACAGGGTCTATGGCATTGAGGTTCAGGATTTCCTCCTCCACCTTCTGGAGGTTGGCTTTCTGCCCGATCTCCGGGCTGCTGCTTCCTTAGACACGGTAAGGACTTGAACTCCTGGCTTCCGGATTGTGACCCTTCGGTCTCTGGCTTATGACACCTTTTTCCCTAGGCATATTTATTCATTTATTCTCACCAAATGTTTATTGAGTGCCTATTATATATTTGGGCAGTGTTTATTGAGTACCTATTATATATTTAGGCAATGTTTATTGAGTATCTATTATATATTTAGGCAGTGTTTATTGAGTACCTATTATATATTTAGGCAGTGTCTATTGAATATCTATTATATATTTAGGCGATGTTTATTGAGTATCTATTATATATTTAGGCAGTGTTTATTGAGTATCTATTATATATTTAGGCAATATTTATTGAGTATATTATATATTTAGGCAATGTTTATTGAGTATCTATTATATATTTAGGCAATGTTTATTGAGTATCTATTATATATTTAGGCAATATTTATTGAGTATATTATATATTTAGGCAATGTTTATTGAGTATCTATTATATATTTAGGCAGTGTTTATTGAGTACCTATTATATATTTAGGCATTGTTTATTGAGTATCTATTATATATTTAGGCAATATTTATTGAGTATCTATTATATATTTAGGCAGTGTTTATTGAGCACCTATTATATATTTAGGCAATGTTTATTGAGAACCTATTATATATTTAGGCAAGCAGTGTATAAACAGATAACAAAATAGGCTATTTCCTCAATGAATTCATTGAACAGTAGGGAAAACTCAGCCTCAGGAATAAGATAAGGATGCTAATCAGGGCAATAGAAGACAATAAGAAACTCATTGAAAGGTCACTGTGGCTCCTGATAACCTCTAAGTTGACCTAAACAGTTATTCTCAATAAAGCAGTTCAAGCATTCAGAAGGTCTGATGGACATTGCTGAGTCATGCGCTAAGCATGTTATCCTGGTGTATTCATGTTGACGTACAGATGGGTTACGATGCTCCTAGTGGCCCCCTTGAGACTCGGTCATCATCAGTGTTAATTTATTTTCTGCTGCTTGAAACTTTGTGGAATAATCTGTAAATGGGCCTTCTTGGTTCTAGAAGGCAATAGATGGTTATTTGGCAATAGGGATTTCATTAATGCCTCGAGAGGAGAACCATAAAAATGAAACTTAGATTTTTTTCTTTGGGAGTGTTCACGTGAAATTCTGAGATAGCATAGTAATGATGCTGGTAGACATGAGCGGAAATAGAAACAGTATTACTACATCGAACTCAGAGAGAATGTATGGAGAGGAAATATATTTTGAGAATAAGCTTTTTCTCTTTCTTCTCCTGGCGAAGCACTCACATTTTTTTATGTCATTAGTATCTTTATCTTCCATTCCTCCTGCTATTTATATTTTATTATAGAATATGAGCCTCTTTGCTCTGGGGCTCTCTGAGAAGAAACACTTCATTTTTTTTAATCTATTGATAAGCAGTTGAAGCTGATTGATTTTAGTGCTAAAAATCATATGAACCGCATTTAAAGGTATACTTTTTCACTTTTTTGTCATTTTTTAGGTAGTGAAATCACATGTCCACCTATTGATTCCCCAAACACAAATGACCGTCTCCTCTCCGATTCCTTTTCAGGCTGCTCTGAGCGCTACGGACATGGCCTTGGCCCTCAATCGGTACCTCTGCACCGCCGTGCTGCCCTTGTTAACAAGATGCGCTCCTCTCTTTGCGGGCACAGAGCACCACGCCTCCCTCATCGACTCGCTGCTCCACACTGTGTACCGGCTTTCGAAGGGCTGCTCCCTGACCAAGGCTCAGCGGGACTCCATAGAAGTCTGTTTGCTCTCGATTTGTGGGTGAGTGGGAACTACCTCGATCCGGTCTCTCCTTCTTTCAGAAAGAAGATTTATTGACTACGTGGCCCCCTACAAATGGTTACGAATTTTGGAAACAGCTTCTGTACCAAAACGTTAATTTTTGCCAAGACCGGTTTGGCTCAGTGGATAGAGCGTCGGCCTGTGGACTGGAGGGTCCCAGGTTCGATTCCGGTTGGGGGCATGTGACTTGGTTGTGGGCACATCCCCAGTTGGGAGTGTGCAGGAGGCAGCTGATCGATGTTTCTCTCTCATCACTGTTTCTAGCTCTCTGTTCTTCTCCCTTCCTCTCTGTAAAACATCAATAAAATATATTTTTTTAAAAAGTTAATTTTTAGTAGGTAGTCCTTATACTAAGGTCTGAGCTAAGTTTAGAAGTGTCCCCCAAACCTCTCATGGGATGTAACATTGGACCAGTTGTGCTGTTCTGGATGTTAGTGGGCGAGGTGGTAGTGTGAGGAATCTCTGGCCACTTTAGTGTTAAGACTAATAGATTCTCCCCTTTTGATTCTTCTAGAAGAGAAGAGAAAGAGGTCCTTGCTAACTATAGAATATGATTTGGGATACTAGCAATATTACAGCATTGCTTACGGGTGGCAGTGAGGAAGGCGGGCTCTCCCCTCCAGCTGGAAAACCACTTCCTGTAGGGCGAGGTGTTCACATGCCTTCCCCCTGAGAACCAGGACCGTCTCCTCCCTCTGGAGGTCTGACGGGAAAGGGACAGGTTCTCAGGCCACAGATGAGGATGGAGGTTCTTTCTCATTGGACAGGCGCTCCCTGAGGTGCAGGCTTGCAGCTCATGGTGCACTGCGGAGGGAAGGTTTCCACTCACTGACGGGTGGAGAGGTTTGGAAGCCAGACGGGACTTGGGGAGATGAAACATTAGATCAGTTATATTGCTTCCCTGAGGCTAAAATTCTATAAAATTGAATCAAAATACTCGACTCACAGATTTGTCTACAAATTAAATGGGTGGGAGCTTCAAGGTTAACTGACAGAAGTTCTGGCAGAAGTTCTGTCTCAGCCCTTTTCTCCCTCCTGCTCCTCCTTCGCTCACCTTTCTGCTCCCCATCTGGTCACTGGAGACCCTTCCACTCATGGAGTGAGAGAAGACACATTCTTAAGTCATGCCAGGGAGGGAGGGAGCAAAGAAAAGCGTGTCCTGTGGGAAAGAGGGATCAGTCTTCAGATCGGAGTGGAGACGGTGCGAATGGAACCTCTTACTCACTGTGTAACCATTGGTTAATCTCTGCACTGGGCACACCTAACGTAACATCCTCTGAAGAGAGGTATAGGTGCAGGTTCTTGGCATATTTAATGTAGTCTAATGAATTATCTGCTTAGTTTAGGCCAGTGGTTCTCAACCTTTCTAATGCCACGACCCTTTAATACAGTTCCTCATATTGTGGTGACCCCCAACCACACTTCATAACTGTCATTTTGCTATTGTTATGAATTATAATCTAAATACCTGTGTTTTCTGATGGTCTTAGGCGACCCCTGTGAAAATGTCATTCGACCCCCAAAGGGGTCGCGACCCAAAGGTTGAGAACCGCTGGTTTAGGCCATTTACTCCTTTATTAAAATCTGCTTTGTTCTGCCAGCCAACTGAGACCTTCTATGATGCAGCACTTGCTCAGAAGATTCGTGTTCGATGTCCCGCTGTTGAATGAGCATGCAAAGATGCCCCTGAAGGTAAGGATGAGACACGTTCATAGATATTTTACTACTGGGTCCTCTGTTTCTTGTTACAACCTGTACATATGTCTCTTAGAGATGGCATGTTTGGTGTCTGATGTTGGATGATTTCTTCCAGTTGATGCAATGGGCATATAACTGTAGATCTGTGTGTATCAACGTAAAATACACATGCAATAAAAGGCCACGGAAACTCTAAGCTTGACTTACTCTAAGTCAGTGGAAATGTACATCCGTGGGTACAAATGGGCCACGGGAAAAGGTGAGCCAAGAAACTCTCAGGCAGGAAGCGTGGTGCCAGGCCTGGCCCAGAACGTCAGCAGCTTCAGGGGTGAAGTGTGGCTTTGCAGTTTTGGTCCTGTTGACCTTAGGATCTGGCATCAGTGGTTCTAAGTTGGCAATCTACTGCTGGTTTCCAGTTGTCCTGGCATAAGGTTGAGAGGTCACCTTTCTGTACGGCAGTTACTGTTTGTCACGGAGGATAGAGAAGTCACTCATTCTCTCTGCTCTGGTTATTGTTCTCTTCATGGATGACCAAATCTGTAATCTTTTTGGTGATCAGGACGACGCTCCAACGAACCGAGCCAGCCAGCCAGGGCACAATCCAAACATTTTCAGTTGATTCATAAACATCATTTTATTAACTTGGCAAGTAATTGTGAATATTTGTTAGTTTATAGATCCAGAGCACATTATCCAAAGAACTACCCAAAAATTGAAAGATGCGATAGTTTGAATTTCCAGTTTAGTTCTCAACAAATGAAATATTTAGAGGACAACTTGATAAGCAGCATAGACACTCAGTAACATAATACATTGAAAATATACTTAAAGAAATGATGGAAGTGAGCAGTTTGGGGGTTACTTAGAGACATCACATCCCAGAGTGTGGGGTGAAGGGTCACAGAAAGGAAGCACAGACATTCAGAGGGGCAGTTCCCTCAAAAGGCACATATCAGGTCCCCTGTCCTGGATGTTTGTGCTCAGATCACCTGACGTCAGTCCCTTTGTTACATGCACGGAGTCAGGGCATCCCGGTTCATCGAATTGTGAGGAGGGAAGTGATGGGCGCTAACGTAGAACGCAGAGATGCACAGACAATCCACCGCCTCATACAGAATGTGCCAGGCGAGGGATTGGTAAAATTGGTCCACAGCTCTCTATGCTGTGACCGCACTGACGTTTGAAACAGACACGGAACAAGGTCACCCGGAAGAATGCAGGTGGCTCAAGCAGTTTTGGTCCTGTTGACCTTATGACCTGCTATCAGAATGTCACGTGGGAAGAAGCGGAAAAAGAATCAAAGGAGTCTTCGCTCACGCCTTGGTCCCTGTCTCCCGCAGCTGCTGACGAACCATTACGAGAGGTGCTGGAAGTACTACTGCCTGCCCGGCGGGTGGGGGAACTTCGGGGCCGCCTCAGAGGAAGAACTGCATCTATCAAGAAAGCTGTTTTGGGGCATTTTTGACGCCCTGTCTCAAAAGGTAACTTAATATTTTGTGAGCTTATTTGTGTGATAAAGTAACTAAGGCCATAAATTAAAAAAAAAACACATTTTTATTGATTTCAGAGAGGAAGGAAGAAGGAGAGAGATAGAAACATCAATGATGAGAGAGAATCAGTGATTGGCTGCCTCTTGCACGCCCCCTACTGGGGATCGAGCCCGAAACCCAGGTATGTGCCCTTGGCCGGAATCGAACCTGCGACCCTTCAGTCCGCAGGCTGATGCTCTATCCACTGAACCAAGCCAGCTAGGACAAGGCCATAAATTCTTGATAAGATTTACCAAGACTTAGTTTTTTTCTCTTTTCTGAATTCATAGCAAATGTTAAAAATGGAATTTTATGGACATTATATGGACTTTTCCTAATTGCTATGGCACCATGTCTGCGATTGTAACACTTTCTGAGTTTGAAACGGCTAAGCATTTTAGGAAATCATGCACTTGGTTGATAACATTTCTGTTGTATTTGGTCTTATTTGGGCTCAGACTCCTCAAGGTTACCTCCCCAATCTTATAAAACCTGAAGAAATCATATCAACTGTGAAAATAGACTATATGAGATCTCCTGGAGTAACAGTATTCCAGTGGTTTACTCACTGTCCACTTGCTGCTCGGACATTTAAGCCCCTCCACTCCGACAGCCCCTCATAGTCCCATATTTATAATGAATAATTCAGATACTTGCGCAAGAGTGGATGGTCACACATCAGAGAAAAGCAGACATCATGCTGTGTAGAGATGTACTTACATTCTTTTTTTAAAAATATATTTTATTGATTTTTTACAGAGAGGAAGGAAGAGGGATAGAGAGTTACAGACATCAATGAGAGAGAAACATCAATCAGTTGCCTCCTGCACGCCCCCTACTGGGGATGTGCCTGCAACTAAGGTACATGCCCTTGACCGGAATCAAACCAGGAACCTTTCAGTCCACAGGCCGACGCTCTATCCACTGAGCCAAACCGGTTTTGGCCGTGGCACACTATTAATTTCATTTGTTTTGTGTTTTTTTGGTTCTCCGTTTCCTCTTAGAAATATGAACAGGAGCTTTTCAAGCTGGCTCTGCCTTGCCTGAGTGCGGTGGCGGGCGCCCTGCCCCCGGACTACATGGAGTCAAACCACGTCAGCATGATGGAGAAGCAGTCGTCCATGGATTCCGAGGGGAACTTCAACCCCCAGCCTGTGGAGACCTCAAAGTATGGGCTCTTTCTGCTGTGGCAGCTTTTTGTTGTGAATGATGTGTGAAGTCTGAAATGATAAGGCGCTGAAGTGAACTTCCTCTCTTCCCTCCCCCGTGAATCATTATCTTTTGTTTTTTAAAATATTTTTGTTGATTTTTTACAGAGAAGAAGGGAGAGGGAGAGAGTTAGAAACATCGATGAGAGAGAAACATGAATCAGCTGCCTCCTACACGCCCCCTACTGGGGATGTGCCCACAACCAAGGTACATGCCCTTGACTGGAATCGAACCCGGGACCTTTCAGTCCACAGGCTAACGCTCTATCCACTGAGCTAAACCAGTCTAGACCATTTTAATTACTTTTATTTACACTACATATAAATATCATATTTAACTCATGCGAAGACATTATAAAGTATGAATCAATATATGATAAGCAGATAGGACATTCTCTGCTTCGCTTTTATGCCATTGTTTCTATCATATGGAAAAGTAATACCTTGTTAAAACAGATTTTTTTAATAGCTGTGCAGTGAATGTGATGTAAGCACGCAGGGCTGTGAGTAAATTATTAATGTGAGACCCTGCCATCCTGCGAGCACCCATCCTTTCCTCTGTTTCTCCCACAGCATTACGATTCCCGAGAAGCTGGAGTACTTCATTAACAAATACGCTGAGCACTCCCACGACAGGTGGTCCATGGACAAGGTAAGGGCACAGGCCTCCTCGAGCAGCACCCAGCAGTACTGGGCCCCCTGGTTCTAACCACACAGTTTTTCCGCTAAAGGGAGAGCTTTATCTAGATTAGCAATGGGTATTCTAAATGACTTGCTAATATAATACTTAGCTAGCTCTACCATTAATACACATATGATACACTTATGAATAAGAATATTAGTGTCCAGCCCTGGCCGGTTTGGCTCACTGGATAGAGCGTCAGCCCACCGACTGAAGGGTCCCAGGTTCCATTCTGGTCAAGGGCACGTGCCTTGGTTGTAGGTCCCCTGGCGTTGGTTGGGGTAAATGCAGGAGGTAGCCAACCAATGTGTCTCTCACATTGATGTTTCTCTCTTTCTCTCCCTCTCCCTTCCATTCTCTCTAAAAACCAATGGAAAAATATCCTTGGGTGAGGATTAATAAAAAGAACAAACAAACAAACAAACAAAAAGAATATCAGTGTTCATAAAAACCACAGTTTTAAATTTAAAAAAAATCTGTTAAACCATAAATATAATTCCTAAGCACACATTGTTTGTGGGAATAAAAAGTAATCATCAGGGGCTTCAGGAAAAGCAGTGACTCTAGAAATCTTTTAGAGAAACTTTAGTCTTATGTATAATTTTTAAAAAATATATTTTATTGATTTTTTACGGAAGAAGGGAGAGGGATAGAGAGTTAGAAACATCGATGAGAGAGAGACATCGATCAGCTGCCTCCTGCATGCCCCCTACTGGGTATGTGCCTATAACTGGAATCGAACCTGGGTCGATGCTCTATCCACTGAGCCAAACCGGTTTTGTCTGTAATTTTATATTAGATAAAACATTGAAAATTATTAATCAGAATTTCGTGATTGTATCTCTTATTACCAAGTACAATTGTTGGCAAAATGCGGCTCGAGAGCCACGGTTTGCCACTCCGTTGACTAATGAGTTGGCGGACCACTGTCCAAGTAGCTATGCATTTCACTAAAAATAGATCACCTGGCAAGATGATCCGTGAACTTTGTGTTGTCAGAAAACAATCTGAAGGAGATCACAAGAGCAATCGCTGTCTGGGGCGCAAACCCTCACAGGATGGGCGTGTGTCAGGAACTACTCTGTCTGAGGAGTGACATTTAATCTGAGCCCAGTTAAACCGGAGAGAAGATGGTTAAAATAGGGTTGTTAGGGTCACTGAGCTGAGAGGACGCCCAGTCTAAATTAGTGTGTGGTGATGTGGCCAAGTGAAAAGCAAGTGACAGAGGCATGTTTGTTACCGGCAGTGTGGCCTCGTCCACTCCACGCGATTCCACTCCCACCCTGGCTCTGGCCACCCAGTCCTCCTCCCTCCAACCAGCCCCTTCTTCGTTTTATAAACACATGGCTCTTTACTGAGTTAATTGGTTTCCTAGGTAAGCCAGTAAGACTTGTCTGTTTTATATGCTCTTCTAGGTAGTGAGTTGGTAGAGGAGGTGATGGAGATGAAGTTTGCAGAAGGCAGTGCTGGGCTATGCCCGTCAGTCACCCAGATTCCCTAGGCCAGTGGTCGGCAAACTCATTAGTCCGCAGAGGCAAATATCAACAGAACAACCATCGAAATTTCTTTGGAGAGCCACATTTTTTAAACTTAAACTTCTTCTAACGCCACTTGTTCAGAATAGACTCGGCACAGCTGTGGTAGTTTGTGGAAGAGCCACACTCAAGGGGCCAAAGACCCGCATGTGGCTCGCAAGCTGCAGTTTGCCGACCACGGCCCTAGAGAGACATGAAAAGATAGACACAAAATGGTACAAGCAAAATCCTGGAGGGCCAACATGTTGAGGAGTGCTGGCTATAGGAGTGGGCAAACAAATAGTGTTGTTCAGGACCCTCCCAAAAAGCGCTGCCTCAGTTTCCCTCCTTCAAAGGAGTGTCTCCCAGGCCAGTGCCACTGGCGGGGTCTCACCAGGATGTGCCAGGATGCATGTCACCGGGGCCACGGGCTGTGGCTGTCTCCTCAAGGCAGTGCGGATTGACAAAACCCTGGTCTGTTTAAGAAAGCCTGGTGCTTTCAGTCTCTGGATGGAAAAGATTCATTCCAGGAATTCCTCAACCTAATGTTGACTGGGATGGCAATTTTTATATTAAATTATGCTGGATAAAATTCAAACCTTAATCCTTATCTGGGTTTATTTTAGATTTAGTTCATCATGCACACACTTAAACACATGCACACATACACTCTCTAAAGTTAATATATGCAAAACAATTCTGACATTTGTTTTTGTTTGTTTTTTAGTTGGCCAACGGATGGATTTATGGAGAAACATATTCAGACTCATCTAAAGTTCAACCATTAATGAAGCCATATAAACTATTATCTGAAAAGGTGAGGGGTTATTTTTAGGTTATATAGTTTAAATTTTTGCAAAAATTTTTCTTCGTTATATAATTTCCTATTAAATTTCTTTTTACTTTATATATACCATCTTTAACTTTTATTCTGAGGCTTCTTTTGTTTCTTTTATCTTTTTTTCCCCTCTTCCTATTTTCTGTCATGATTTAATTGGTTATTTTCTCCTCCACTTAACATTTTTCTGTTCCTTTTTGATTTTTTGTTCCTCTCTTGCATTTTTAAGAATTTTAGAAAAACATTCTCATCACCTCTGAGAGTTTCTTGCTGAGGGAAAGGAAGTGATCTTTTAGTATTGTTATTTGTAAGTTCTCATGTATGTTGTTGCTTTGGGAATCGGCTTCTTGGGCATTAGATGGAAGGGTTGCTCGCTCTAGCAGGTAGTGAGGTGGGAGGAAGGGATGGAGGCAGGGCTGAAGGAGGACAGTTAGGCCTCTTGATGACGATGGGAGGAGAGCTTTCGCTCGAAAGTCATCTAATCTGTGCTTCTCTTTCTTTTTAAAAAATATTTTATTGATTTTTTACAGAGAGAAAGGGAGAGATAGAGAGTTAGAAACTTCGATGAGAGAGAAACATCCATCAGCTGCCTCCTGCACGCCTCCTACTGGGGATGTGCCCACAACCAAGGTACATGCCCTTGACCGGAATCGAACCTGGGACCCTTCAGTCCGCAGGCCGACACTCTATCCACTGAGCTAAACCAGTTAGGGCTAATCTGTGCTTTTCTGACCGTTTCTCCTTTCAGTTCCTTCTAAGTAAGAAGCTGGTCGTTAAGGGAAACCGCCCTGGGTTGTGCTGAGCAGGGTCCCATTAGCATTTGTCTAACCAGGGCCTGCTCACACTCTCTCACTTTTTATTTTTATTTTTAAAGGAACATGCCAGTCATTTTGAGTGTGTGTGTGTGTGTGTGTGTGTGTGTGTGTGTATCTTTCCTGACTCTCTCTCTTTTAGTCTTGTTGTAGAAAGTATTACAGAGGTCCTCCTTTCCCCCATGAACCTCTTCCACCCACTTGTCCTTCTCCCTGTCCCCAGACCCTCACCACACCACTGTTTGTGTCCACGGGGTCAATCATTTGTGTGTGTGTTTTTTAAATGAAATCAATTTCAGAGCAAAGCATTAAATATTTTAATTTGGATTAATATTCCTCCCCATCTTTAATTTCTCCGTTTTGTCTGTAGGAGAAAGAAATCTATCGCTGGCCCATCAAAGAGTCTTTGAAGACGATGCTGGCGTGGGGCTGGAGAATTGAGCGCACTCGGGAGGGCGACAGCATGGCGCTCTACCACCGCACCCGGCGCATCTCTCAGACCAGCCAGGTGAGCGCGCCGCCAGGAAGCCATGTTGGTGCTGTTGGTAGATCATTCTCATCTTTTATTTTCTTACTGGGTGTTTCAACACAAATAATTTGAAAACGCTGAAGATGAACGTAAAGTTGTGAGGGAAAAACACATTTGTTATTTTTAAATTTTCGGTGACATTTTGGTTAAAGTGCTAGAGGGGTTAGCCAGGCCGCCCTTTGCTGGCCAGGCTGTGAAGGGGTCCCCAGGATATGGTCTTGAAGTTGCACCATGGAAAGCGGAAGTGAGTTCATTATCTCAAGTGGGTTGTCTAGAACTTTCTCGTCTCCAGTAAGAGCTGAAGGCTGGTCCTTAGGGAGAGGCAGGAAGTGATCTTGACCTCGAGCACGTATGGCTGTGCCTTATAGGGAGTCTTGAGCACCTACCACTTGCCCAATCCACTGCGCACCCATCAGTCAGGGCAGGAGTTCTGAGAACTTGTCACTAATGTCACCTCTAGGAAGTCGCGCCCCTCAGCCAGCTGCTGAGTGTTCCAGGACAGCGGTCGCCAACCTTTGAGACCTCATGGACCACCCACTGGTTGGCCACCGCTGGTCCAGGAGGCATAGCCTAGACCTGGAGAACCTGGGTTCAAGGTCGGAGCAGACACCACCTCTCAGCTTTGGTCCTTTCCTTTTCCTGAAGCTAAGTCTGTGCTCGTCCCTGTGCACACGCTCAGGCTGCTGCAACTGGGTACACAGAATATTCTGTTTGAATTGCCATTTATACAGAAATGCTTTGGGGAAAATAGCACGTGAAACAGGTGCTTAAAATACATTTTTAAAATAGATGAAGTTCTGATTTGGGCATATTTTACCTAAAGCTCTCTTAAGTAGGTATCATATACCGTATTTTCTGGCATATAAGACGATTTTTTAACCCAGGAAAATTTTCTCAAATGTCGGGGTTTGTCTTATATGCCGGGTGTCCTCTTATAGGGCGGGTATATCCCAAACTCTATATTTTAACTAGAAAAGTTGCGAGTCGTCTTATATGCCAGAAAATACAGTAAATGGAAACTGTGAAAGCATCTTTTGCCTTTTCTTTGTGTACGCACACGTTTCAAACTACATTTCGTTTTCATGTGTTTTAACACATACTGAGCACAAACGGGGTACTGGGCGGGAGGAATGCAGAGAATTGAATGCAGCTGGGAGCCCTTTGCTAGATGGCCTGCAACAGCCTTCGTTTCACCAGCCCAGATGTGCGCTTTATTGTGGCTCTCATTTTGTTTCATGTTTATCCATGTCTAACCAGAGAGTGTACATATGAAATATAATAATATGCATCCATCATGAAGTATGTCTAATATATATATTTATGTAATACAACTCTACTGTGAAATATATATATTTTATAATACAACTCTACTGTGAAATATGTCCAAGTATGATTTTAGGTTTATAAGCCTGACACACTGTCACCTGATATGCCATTGAAGGGATGTGTTCAGAGCACAGGGCAGCGGGACCTTTTTACAGTTGATAAGAAGATATGTTTCATTTTATAAATGCCAGACTTTAAAAATGAAGGAAACTTTCTGGTTCTAGGAAACCTTTGTAAATCACTGAATACTAGCTGGTGTCCCCAAAAAATGTATCCACATTTTATTTTTTTTAATATATATATATTTTTATTGATTTTTTACAGAGAGGAAGGGAGAGGGATAGAAAATCAGAAACATCAATGAGAGGGAGACATTGATCAGCTGCCTCTTGCACGCCCCCTACTGGGGATGTGCCAGCAACCAAGGTACATGCCCTTGACCGGAATCGAACCTGGGACCTTTCAGTCTGCAGGCAGATGCTCTGTCCATTGAGCCAAACCGGTTTCAGCTTTATCCACACTTTAACATCTGATAGCTCAATTGACATTTCTTGCTATTTAGATTTAACCCATTGGAATTAATAATTATTCCAGGTATGTATACATTTTTGGGGACACCCTGTATATGTTATACTTTTAAAAGTCAAAAGTTGGTTATATTTATCTTAACATTAGCTCATAAAGACATTTGTAAATATTGACTTCTTTGATTAATTACTGTTATATGAGAAAAGGTAAAGTTCATTGCAGCCACGTAGAATTTGTAAGAAATTCAAGAACACAAAGACCCTTTGATTAAGGGAACATTCTGGAATCTTAGAATCATGGCACGATTGAACTCTGATTATTAGCTTTTGGGGTTGGCAACCCCGAAGATGTCAGGGATCAGTATGCAGTCACAAGTCGTTGTCAGGCACCCACATATAATTTAATTTGCCAGATAAGTTTGTGGGATCTGATTGTGTAGATACTTGCCAGTTTGCAGGGCGTTTTAATGAGATACTACTTTCCACCCTACTTGTCTAGCTTTCGGTGGAGGCTGCTCATGGGTACAGCCCCCGGGCCATTGACATGAGCAATGTCACACTGTCCAGGGACCTGCATGTAAGTATTGGCTACTCTTTAAAATACTCTGCACATTGTGTGGGTTGGTATGTGTGTGTGTGTGTGTGTGTGAGAGAGAGATTTATCTTTATTGTTGCAAGTATTACACATGCCCCACTTTCCCCCCCATTAACCCCTTTCCTACTCCATTCCCAGGGCTTCCCTGCACTATTGGCTGTGTCCATTGGTTATACACATATGCATATCAATTCTTTTTTCTTTTAAAAAAAATGTTTTTATTGATTTTTCCACAGAGAGGAAGGGAGAGAGGGATAGAGCGCTAGAAACATCGATGAGAGAGAGACATTGATCAGCTGCCTCCTGCACTGGGGATGTGTGCCCGCAGCCAAGGTACATGCCCTTGACCGGAATCAAACCTGGGACCCTTCAGTCCATAGGCCCACGCTCTATCCATTGAGCCAAACCGGTTTCGGCACATATCAATTCTTTGGTTAACCAGTTCCTGCCCCCTCCCTTCTCCCTTCCCTCTGAGATTCCTCAGTTGGTCTGTTCTGTGCTTTCATGTCTCAGTGTGACTGAATCAAACTTATACCTATGTGTACAAAATTGGCAAAAAATACATTTTTTTGGTGTGCCACACATTTTAGCAATTAATTTTTGTGCGCCATGAGACAAAAATCCAGACTGTTTGTCTGATGTTCTCGACCGTTGGTGTTTAATACGGGTTAGGTTATCTTCTGAAGCTTTGGAAATGAAAAGGAAAAGTGGTAAATAATTGGTTGTTGTTCATAGCTAATTTGAAGTTTCATGATTAAATGAATCAAACACGTGTTTTAAACATTAAAACTAACAATGGCCGAAACCGGTTTGGCTCAGTGGATAGAGCGTCAGCCTGTGGACTGAAAGGTCCCAGATTCGATTCTGGTCAAGGGCATGTACC
Source organism: Lasiurus borealis (assembly GCA_004026805.1). Taxonomy (NCBI): domain Eukaryota; kingdom Metazoa; phylum Chordata; class Mammalia; order Chiroptera; family Vespertilionidae; genus Lasiurus; species Lasiurus borealis. The sequence goes on from PVJN01001565.1 coordinate 93,414, forward strand.
TTGGTTGCAGGCACATTCCCAGTAAGGGGTGTGCAAGAGGCAGCTGATCGATATTTCTAACTCTCTATCCCTCTCCCTTCCTCTCTGTAAAACATCAATAAAACATATTAAAAAAAACAAAAGATAAAACTAACCATAACCATTCCCTTCCAGTCTCCTCCGCTGTTTCTGGCATTTCCCCATCATTCCTGTTCTCTGGGCGTCAGGCGCCAAGGAAGACAGTCGTGTTTGGTTATTTCCTGGTGGTACTTTCTCACCAGCACACTGTGACTTACTAATTTAAAGCGTGTTTTCATATTACACATTGAAAAACAAAGTCACCCTCTGCAATTTATTCAAGTAGAACTGAGCTGCTACATCTTTTGTTCATTGAAGGCGATGGCAGAAATGATGGCTGAAAACTACCATAACATATGGGCAAAGAAGAAGAAAATGGAACTGGAGTCCAAAGGTAATCTTTTCTAAAAATCCTCATGAAACGCAGAGTCCCACTGCTGGGTTGAAAGAGATGTTTTACCACCTGAGCCATTATACCTTCAAATTATCGCGATATTTAAGTGGGCGGGAACTCACCCCTTCTCCCTCCCCGTGGCCGCAGGTGCTGTGGGTACTCAGTGTCAGGAGAGCTTGGTGCTCACGCTGTCATTGCTTCCCAAGGCCCCTGGCATTCTTCCTTGGAACCCTCAGCGCTGGGGGGAGAGCCCGCGAAAACCCTTTGTCCTCATGCAAGGAGAGGGCGCAGGCGCTCTGTGCTGTGGCCCTGTGACATAGGCAGCGTGTCTCATTCCAGATGACTTCCCGCTGCTACTCTGTGTTCTTGTCTGGACATTCCCTTAGGAGGCGGGAACCACCCCCTGCTGGTGCCTTACGATACGCTGACCGCCAAAGAGAAAGCCAAGGACCGGGAGAAGGCACAGGACATCCTCAAGTTCCTGCAGATCAACGGCTACGCGGTGTCCAGGTACCGGCGCCCAGGCCCCAGCTCATCCCCTCGTAAGACCAGTCAGACAGTCCGATCAGATGCATGCAGGCCAGGAGGGAAGTCAGCGACCTGTTTAAACCTCAGCGCTGCTGTTTCCTGCTCTCAGTGCCCATCAGAAGCATCAATGCATTGCTGTTTGCCACAGTGCCTTAGATCTTGTTACTCCTGTCCATCATCCAGAAATGACACTGTTTCTCTAAAGGCAGCACAGTGATAAAGTGTATTGCGTAGTACAGTGGTACTTCGAGATACGAGTCCCCAAACATACGAGATTTTTGAGATACGAGCCGTTAAGTGAGCGATTTTTGCTTTGAAATACGAGCAATATTTGAGATAGGAGTCATCACGTGGATCAGCCAGCTGCACGTGACTTGAGCATCTCATAGTTTCCCACGCCTCAAGGTTACAGAACGAATTAAACTCGTATCTTGAGGTACCACTGTAATAAAGTTATCAGCTACAGGTTTACATCCGAGTATTCAAAATAATTCTGATAAATTAAACCTCATTTTTGCCTTTAGCTACAGAATCTGAAAGAATCGTCTAAATTTGTATACGTAACCTAAAATTTTCTTAAATATATATTTACCTGCTAATAGTCTCATGGATGTTGGTTTCCCTTTTCATTCTGTGCCTCTAGAGGGTTCAAGGACCTGGAGTTGGACACGCCTACGATCGAGAAGCGATTTGCCTACAGCTTCCTGCAGGAGCTCATCCGCTACGTGGACGAAGCGCATCAGTACATCTTGGAGTTTGGTAGGTACCTTGGTCCTGCCGCCGACACCAGCAGTCCCTGACGTATGTGGGTCCAGCCGTTTGTGTGACATGCTTGGGGGAGATTTCATGCAAAAGTGACAACCAAGATTGAATTAGCAAGTCTTAAAAAGCCTTTTTTTTTTTTTACTTATTCATGGGAAGAATCACATTGTTGTGATATCACAAAATAGTATTTAAAGTTTCTAAGCCCTCTCCTGAATGTGTCTGAGATTGAATAGTGTATTTCTCAGAAGGTTTTGACTTTCTGTTGGCAAGAGAACTTTTTCAGGCAAGTTAGTTTGATTCTTAAAAATAGAGGCTCTGCCTACAAATTTTATAAAACCCTGAATCTAGCTCTGAATTGCTCCCTCTGCACCATGTGCCGCACCTCATGGTGGGCCTTAGTGTGTTATTCCCTCTCTGTGTGCATGAAACCCTTCTGCATGCTCAAAGGAGGGAGGAAGCGGCCACCCTGAGCTAAATGCCTGCAGCCAATCCCTCTGAACCTCGATCTCATTTTCTGGGCCCCGGGGAGACCTGGGTATTTTGCTTTGCTTATGGAAGTCGCTCAGCTTATGGGCACTCTCTCAGCCCAGTGTGGGACCGCTGCTGAGATGGGCAGTCACCGTGTTCTGTTCCCATTCTCCTCTCCAGGCCCATGAGCCCTTGCGGCTGTGCTGGGGGCCTGTGCTCACAGCCACGTAGCTGGGCTCTGCTCAGTGGCCTTGTAGTTGAACTTGGCTGTTGGCTTAAATTTCCTTTGAGTTCTGATTACCCTGCCAACGTTAGCCTGAGTGTCTTTGGTTGGCCTTTCACGTCCAGTTGGTGGGGTAGCACCTTCCTCAGTGTTGGGGGCCCCCTGCGTGCGGGTGGGGAGTGGAATGTCGGACGTGCCCTGAACCCTCTCTCCTGTCTGCAGATGGCGGCAGCAGAGGCAAAGGACAGCGTTTCCCTTACGAGCAAGAAATCAAGTTTTTTGCTAAAGTACAGTATACAGCCCGTCTTGTTTTCGCTTCCGTGTGCTTGCTCCCCGAGTATACCGTTAGCTTTTTGCCTCTTTCCAGAATGCACTTGCCTGTACGTGTGGCTTCCTCTCCAGCTCACAGATCGTGGCACCCACAGCTGCATGAATCCTGTGAGCGAGGGGTTCCCTCAGCTCGTTCTGCCCTCCCTGCCTTAGTTCACAGACTTCTCCTTTGCTGGCTTTATCATACAACATGGAAGAAAATACTCATTTCTTCGTATTTGGATGTTGTTATGATGGAACCTTTTTAGCTGAGCGTTTTTTTCAGAAAGATGAGCAATGCCAGCTGATTTGTAAATGGAAACATGACAGAGACATTCACAATAGGATCTTTATTGTGGGGCCTTCATCTGCCGGCTTACAGATGGGGGGCTGGGGCTCAGAGACCACCTGCTGGTCAGATTCTGAGTGTTCATTCCATTTAGCACAGTTTATCACGAATCTGCTATTTGCCCAGAGCTTTTATGACTTCCTTTTGGCCACCGGGAAAGGCACAAAGTTTGTTGTCAAGTTTCCATGTTGGCTTATTGACTTCCTCCATGTTTGCACTGTGCCTGGCCTGTTGGGCATCAGACCTTGTCCTGGCACGTCTCTGTCACGGACACGGAATGCCCTGGACACTTTCCCGTGGACAGGATGTTGCAATTTACCTAAAGACCTGATCACGTCTGCCAGTTCCCTTTCAGAGTACTCGCGTTAGAAATCACTTGCCAAATGGCACATAATTCCTATTGACTTACATCTGGCTTCCACCTTACGGTTTTAGAATTGTGCCCTTGACTGTCAGGGAGATTTCTCCGGTCTTGTCTTCTGCTCAGGGTCTGCCTGGAGCATCTGAAGTCTATTCTGAGCTTCACCTGCCACTCACCCCTTTCACTGTGATGCTGTCCCTGGAAAGTCAGGGTTGGGATGCTGAATTCATGGCCTGCACCATGTTTAAAGCCTCCCTGGTATTGCATCGCCTGCATCCTTAGCACCCTACTGATTATGTTTGCAGGTGGCTTAATTTCTACCAAATCTATAACTCATTTATTCACATACTTTTTGAGTACCTGTCATCTGCCAATCACTGAGTTCAGGCAGTGTCTCAACTTTCTAGGAAGATCACCAGATGCCGTGTTCCTCTCCTATTTCCATATTCTGCACCACCTTGGAGGGGAAAATGTAGTGAGTCAGACTTGAGTCTCAGTGCTGAGAATGCCATTTAGTCTTACTTTTTTTAAAAAATATATTTTATTGATTTTTTACAGAGAGGAAGGGAGAGGGACAGAGAGCTAGAAACATCAATGAGAGAGAAACATCATCAATCAGCTGCCTCCTGCACACACCTCACGGAGATGTGCCGCAACCAAGGTACATGCCCTTGACTGGAATCGAACCTGGGGCCCTTCAGTCCACAGGCTGACACTCTATCCACTGAGCCACACCCGTCTTGGCTAGTCTTACTTTTTTTTTTCATTTATTTGTTCAAACATTTGTCTGCTGGTTGTCACAAGCCCAGCAGAACCCTCAGTATCGGTGCTTGGGGTAAATGACCCTGCGAGGTGGCAGTCACAGGGTCTAGGAAAGGATGAGGGGGAACCAATGCAGGGAGGTTTCTGATTCTCTGTGCCCCAGAGACACCGAGGGAGGGAGGCTGATCCTCATCGCAGACAGAGAGTAAACCTGCACGTGGCGTTGCCAGAGCTGAGAACGGGGAGGCTGGTCTAGATGAGGAGTGAGCAGGGCATCCTGCTGCAGAGCCCTGGGAGGCTGCAGGAGGGAGTGGACTGGCACAGGTGAGGGAAGAGCCTGCAGACAGAGGGCGCGGCCAAGCAGAGCCTGTGGCTGAGTGGGCAGGGGGGAGGAGGCCACCCCAGGCCCCAGGGCTGGTGCAGGCAGTGGCAGGCGGCTTTGAGGACCTTGTGAAGCGGCCAGTGGCAGGCGACTGTGAGGGGACCACGCCTTGTCTACATCGAAGTTTGCAGCTGCAGAGAAGGGGATGGCACCGCCACAGTCTCCCCGGGCGGGAGGCATGCAGGTGTCACTACTGTCCCCACTCATGGCAGAGGCCCCATAAGTGGCAGTCATTGATGGCGACTAAACGGCATTTATGGATTATTAAGAATATTTCATTTGGATAAAATACTAAACATAATTCTAAACAGCTGAAAATTTAATAATAATAATAATCCTCCACCTACACACACACACACACACACACACACACACACACACACACAGGAACTGGCAGGAGCAGGGCAAGGTGAGAGCCACTCCCTGGCGGGCGGCTGTGCAGCTGTGGGGATTGGGACCTGTTGCACGTGGACATGGTCTGCCTGCTCCGGCCTCAGTGCCCACCACCAAAGTCCACTGTGTACACCTGTCTCCTTCTCCTTTCTTTCAAACTCCACTGTGTACACCTGTCTCCTTCTCCTTCTGTTAAAACCCCACTGTGTACACCTGTCTCCTTCTCCTTTCTTTCAAACTCCACTGTGTACACCTGTCACCTTCTCCTTCCGTTCAAACCCCACTGTGTACACCTGTCTTCTTCTCCTTCCTTTCAAACCCCACTGTGTACACCTGTCTCCTCCTTCCATTCAAACTACTGTGTACACCTGTCTTCCTCTCCTTCCTTTCAGGTTGTGCTGCCTCTCATAGACCAGTATTTCAAAAACCATCGCTTATACTTCCTGTCTGCAGCGAGCAGACCGCTGTGCTCCGGAGGACATGCGTCAAACAAGGAGAAGGAAATGGTGACGAGGTAAACAGCTGTGCATGCAGACGGTTGTGGGGAGCGGGGCGCCCTGGGGAAGGAGAGCGGTCTGCGCAGCTGCGTCCAGTGCCTCTGCCCAGCCCCCTCCTGCTCTCAGACCCTGGGGCTGACGGTTCCTGCAGGTCCATCCATGTGGTGTAGACAGCGAGGTTTCCTCTAGTCGCTGCTGAATGGCGGGACTGAAACACCCACACAGCTCACAGGTGGAGGCTGGAGAGCACCCCTGTATTGGGAGGTTTGAAAGATGGTGCTTTTAACATTAATTTATGAAAATTCTTTCTGACCTCATATTCTCTCCAACCTTAGTTTCTCAGGAGGACAAAATCCCATTTACAAAAATCATAACTTAAATATTAAGAACGAATAATGTCAACTCTCGGGAGAGAGTGAAGTCAGAGTGCAGTCTTCCCGAGCCTTCCCCTTGCCCTGCTCTCGCTGGCACGAAGCAGCGCTTTCTCATTTTGTTTAAATCTAAGTGTTGGTCATAGATTTGCTGCTGGTTGCCCTGGGGTTTTCCACATGGACCCCGAGTTCTCCCAGAACGTGGACATGAGAAGCGTCGACTGGGGGAGCCTTTTCCTCTCCACTGCGTGGTCTGGGTAGGGCCCACGCCCAGCTCTAGCCTCAGTGGAAACACTTTCTGGCACGTGCTCACCTGTACGAGGCAGGCCGGCATGCCCTTGAACTTGACCGTCATGATACGCTGAATGGCAGCCAGGGCCAGCCTGTCGGATAGAAGGAGATGGGACTGGGTGAGAGGGTGAAGAATTAGACTTCTGCTTTAGTGACATTGGGAATGGAGACTTGAATGGAATTTTAAACTCCTCTCTTTACTCAGATACATTATCTATTTTCCAGCAAGTAGGTAGCCAGTCATGTGATAGAGCAGTGGTTCTCAACCTTGCTAATGCCACGATCCTTTAATATAGTTCCTTATGTTGTGGTGACCCCCAGCCATACTTCATAACTGTAAATTTGCTATTGTTATGAATTATAATGTAAATACCTGTGTTTTCCGGTGGTCTTAGGCGACCCCTGTGAAAGTGTCATTCCACCCCCAAAGGGGTCTAGACCCATAGGTTGAGAACCATTGTGATAGAGGATTGCAATAGCATTAAAATGTCCCCAAACTCTGTCAAAGAAGACTCTTCCTGCAATGTTGATAAAACTGGCGTGCAATGAATATGTCCCCAGGAGTGTCCACTCACCTCACAGGCCTTCCTGCAGCTGCTGGGCCCAGTCCCCCTGGACAGTGAGTGCCCACAGGGAACCAAGTTCCCACTGACTATGCCCCCAGGGCCCTTGCAGAGTATGCTGTCCTCCCTGGACCCAGCCAGCCTGTGTCATGTACATTGTGCTCCTGAGGGCACCTGTCATTTAGATGCCGCTCGGTTCCATAAACGAGGAGGCACAGCCATCAGAGACACAGGAACAGGACAGAGGCTTGGACACATTTTGCTGTTCCCCTCACCTGCCTGTCCGCTGCCTCCATGCAATGTCAGTCCCACTCCGAACAGCTCATGGACCGCAGGGCCATGCAGGAGCTGCCCCTGGAGACCTCCCCTCTCCACAGGAGCCAGGGCAGCTTCGCTGTCGGGTGCCAGGGTCGGCTCAGGGGATGCGGACTCACTGTGGACAGTTGTCATTGGCATTAACTGTTGTCATTGACAGTGTCATCTTTTAGATCTTTATGAATGAATGTTTTCACTTAACTAGTCAACACCACGAAGCCACTGAAGCCTCTTCCGGGGGAGAAGGACCACCTGGTGCTTCTGGCAGGAGCAGGGGAACGGAAATGGGGGTCTGGCGGCAGGTGGTGGAGACCCCGTAACACAGGTGCCACGGCCAGCTTCCTCAGAGACTCTTTTTTAAATTCAACAATTATTGAATTTATTATTTTTTTAAATATATTTTATTGATTTCTTACAGAGAGGAAGGGAGAGGGATAGAGAATTAAAAACATCAATGAGAGAGAGACATCGATCAGCCACCTCCTGCATGCCCCCTACTGGGGATGTGTCCACAGGATACATGCCCTTGACCGGAATCAAACCCGGGACCTTTCAGTCCGAAGGCCGACGCTCTATCCACTGAGCCAAACCGGTTTTGGCCCCAGAGACTCTTGAGTACCTGCTTGGGACGCTGTCTGTCCTGGCCGTGGACGTGGTGCTGTCCAAACCCAGGAACATGCAAGGGTACAGTCCTTAACTGTAAGGAGCTCAGAAGTATGGCTGAGTGACTTATACATGGAGAGCTCAGCATGTAATAAGGGTGATGCATGGAGGTGGGACACGTATGAAGTGCTGGGATGTAGAGGGCACTGTGTGAATGGAGAGGGGCTGGGGGTGAGAGACACCGAGAGAGGCAGCCAGCACGGTGCTGAGCGCAGGCTGGATGCTGCTGTGTCCCTGGCGCCCTGGAGGCATCTCAGAAGGGCCAGGTTCAGGAAGAGGCTAAGTCTGGTTCGGTATTTACTGGCTATCAGCAGCCTGTTTGTCTGGAGGTCCAGCCGAGAGTTGGAAATACATGTTCGGTGGAGAAACGCTTGGATCCGATTGTCACGTTCCACAGCCTGTGAGGCCACGTGGATGTGGAGAAGGTCCGTGTGCTGGTGGGTCCTGAGGCCCTCAGGGCACTCAGTGGGGAGCAGAGGCAGGGCGGCTAGGGTGCTGAGCCAGCGAGTGAGTGGCGATGCTGAGAGAGAACCCACACAGACTCTCCAGTGTTAGTCATGAGGGGGCGAGAGAGAGAGAGAGAGGACTGAGTATTATGGAAATACTAGAGGCCCGGTGCATGAAATTCATGCATTCGGGGGTCCCTCAGCCTAACCTGTGCCCTCTCACAGTCCAGGAGCCCTTGGGAGAGCTGAGCCAGGGAGCGGGCCTAAGCTGTCTGTTGGCATCCTTAGTGCTGCCGTGGAGGCAGGAGAGGCTCCCGCCAGCCATCAGCCTGGCTTCTGGCTGAGTGGTGCTCCCCCTGTGGGGGCGCACTGACAACCAGGGGCAGCTCCTGCATTGAGTGTCTGCCCCCCGGTGGTCAGTGTGCATCATAACAACTGGTTGTTCTGCTCTTTGGTCAATTTGCATATTAGGCTTTTATTATGTAGGATTTTTAGAGAAAGTGTAGGCCAGAGCTCATAACAAACAAACATACACCATGACAGGGACAGGACAGGAGGGCCCAGCTTTCTGTGTATCACTGATTCTCGCAGGGGGCACGTCAGGTACTGTTAGGAGCAGCGATGGAAGAGGTCACTTTTCTCTGACTGGGTCTCAGACATAAGTGTCACCTAATGGCCTGGGATATGGAGCAGTTCTGTTTGACATCACAGCAAAGTATCCCAGGTCTGGCTTACTCGGCTAAAACATAGCCTTTGCGCTATAAACTCAGCATCGTCTCAGGGAGTTTCCCCAGGATAAGAGGGAGCACCCCCTAGCAAGAGGTCAAAGATATCTCGAGATAAATCCAGAATGCGGATTCTGCAATGTGATTGCTCTCCTTCAGCTGAGGCAGGTCCTGATCCGGTCCTCGCGGGCACCACGTGGGGGTCTGTGATGAGGCATCGGAGAGGGTACTCCTGTTTTGTTTTGTTCAGAGAGCACAGCGCAGGGGCTAATGCCATGAAAACCGGTGTCTGCCCAGGTAGATGGCTGTTTTGGAACCTTCAGCCTGGAGAGATGCCCACCTGGGTGGCACTTTCATTTCCAAATGAGTCCACGGGGCTCCTTCAATGAGATCAAGGCTATGGCCTCGGAAGGGAGGGCAGCATCCCGGGTGGGGTTTTCTCCGCCTCCTTCCTGCCACCCTGTCCCGAGCAGCTAGTTGCCCCGTTTATTCCCGGGCAGAGTCGGTGCCCCCTGCTGCCCTGCTGGCCCTGGGAAAGCTGGCCGGCAGGAGGGCGGTCAGGACCAGCGCTGACCGGGCTTGGAAAGTGGGGCTGGATGTGGGTGGTGCCGTCACATCCCTGTCCGAGGTGACAGCATCAGACCTGGGTCTGCGCAGATGCAGAGGTGCGGTGAGGGCAAAATCCGTTACACGGGAAGACAGAGCAGACAGAAATCCAGAAACTGCCTCTGGAAAATGCTCGGCTGGGAGGGACGGGAGGCGAAATCTAAGCGATGAAACACACTCAGACTTAATGTGACATCTTATGCCCAAAGCACCATATTATGTTGTTAAATAACGTCCGTAACAACCCCCGATTCTGGAATTTCAGGAGTACGTTTGGACAGATAAACCTTTTCCTTGTGGTTTTTCTTCAGTTATGTTTTTACGGGTTTCATATAGATTGCTTTTATATTAATTAGCTTTGCTTTCAGTTGTTGTTTTTTTTTCTTATTTCTTATAGTATGTGCTTTTTAACCATGTTTGTTAGAGATACGCACCCAGAAACTTCCTTTAATGCCTTTACTCCACATCCCGCTCGGAGAATCGGTACTTTCTGTGACATCATGTTGCTTTTTTCCGGCTCATATATCAGCTGTTTATTTTTCTTTTTTCTTCTTCTCCTCCTCCTTTTTCTTTTTTTTTTTTCATTTGATTTTCATTCCTCCCCGTCTCTTCTACCTGCCCCCTCTCCCCCTCTCTCTCTTTGGTTTTCTTTTGTCTTCAGCCTGTTCTGCAAACTCGGAGTTCTTGTCAGGCATAGGATCTCACTGTTTGGTAAGGAGCCCCCTGGACGAGCACCCGCATGGCCTCACCGGGTCCTTCGCGTCGGCACTGTGTGGTGTGCGGTGTTGCATGCGCGCACGTGGGCATGGCTGCATGTGCTCGTCCCGGGCCCGGGCCCGGGCCTGCAGGTCCTTCCTCAGGAGCCTGCCCCGTGGTGACCTGGGAGACCAGCTTTGTACACTCACTCATCCACTGGCCACGTGAAGACCCCGAGGTGGTACCATGACAGAGCAAGGGACTGGGGACGGCAGCGTGTGCCGTGTTTCTATCCGAGGGAGCAGCCGCACAGGGACCTTGAGTGCGTGTTTGCTGATCTCGGATCGATTCAATAAGGAGCTATTACAGATGAAAAACTTGTCCCTGCACTTCCCTTTAATTAACACTCTGGACCACACATGTGCATGCCAACTGCATCTCAGACCTGGGAGCCATGGATAGACAGTGAGGGCAAGTGACTCTTCCAGGACCACTCAGCCCAGCGTCCATTTCTGTTGGTGTCTGAGTTCACCGAGCGGAAGTCCACACCCGGCACCTGCCTCCGCCGCATGCAGGCGGCCACTCACTCCCCTTGTCCTGGGGGGACTCTGGCGGCTGGCAGAGTGGAGTGGGACTTTCCTCCATCTGCTGTCATAAGCTGGCCAAGTCCATTGCGCTCCGGATGTGAGCTTTTAAAGCAGGGTTAGGGTGATCTCAGTAACAACGCATTTAGTGCACTGGAAAAGGTGCTACCAGCTTAACTCCGTTTACAGGGAAAATGAAGGATTCTCTCAAAGGCACAGTGAATAACTGAGGAATAGGTGTGTGTGTATGTGTGTGTGTGTGCGCACATATATAAATACACACAAATAACTTATAAGTTCTAAACATTAAATTTTGGGGAAATTATAGCTTCTGAATATAATTACTTGACATATTTAGTTTTTATTATACTTGCATCCCATATTTGGTGTTCTTAAATTTAGTAATTTATAAGTTCTATTTCATGTTGATTGCCTGAGTTTTTACATTTATGTTTCAGTTATCCCAAATTAAAATGGGAATCATGTTTTTTAAAAATTGCTTTTATAGAGAGAGAGGAAGGGAAGAGAGAGAGAGAGAGAAACTCTGATATGTTGTCCCACTTACGTGTGCGTTCAGTGGTTGATTCTTGTATGTGCTCTGACCGGATGACACTCTAAACAGTGGCCACTAGGACAGGGTGCACATTATCTTCTGAATCATGTCCAGTAGCCTAGCTTGGGTTGGACTTTCCTTCAGACTAGAAACATTTCACACAGAATGTTCCAGTACTCCTTCCGCTGCTCACAATGACAGCGGATTCCCACACCCTTTGTCTTTAGGGAGAGTGAACTCACATAGAGCTGGATAAGGACATGGTTCTCAGCTGCACAGGTTTTGTTAATCCTCACCCAAGGTATGTTGAGAGAGAGAGAGAGAGGGAGGGAGAGAGCCATCAACGTGAGAGCAAAACATCAATTGGTTGCCTCTGCTACTCATTCCCACCTGGGGTCAAACAGGCAACCTGGTTATGTGCCGTGACCGTGAATCAAACCTGCAACCTTTCGGTGTATGGATGCCGCTCCAACCAACTGAGCCACCCGACCAGGGCTCAGCTGCACCATTTTACATTCTTATGAAGGAGCATAATGCTGCCGTTATGTGGCTTCTACCTTCTTACATGTAGGAAACGCTTGGTTTCCTTGGCTATATCTCTCTGCAATTTCCTTTTCATCATGTCTGAGGTACTCCACATGGGCAGCAAAGTATGTAAGTGTCCATAGCTTGTGAAATGTCACCTGTGTCTGCATCATTTGCTCAGGCCAGGACAGAAAGTCTCCGGCATCCCTAAAGCTTCTGTGTTTGACCCAGACTGAAATAAGCAGTCTAACCTTAGCGCTTCGGCACGTGTCAGTCCAGTGTTGGGGGATGAGTGTTCCAGTGCCAGCTGAGCTGGAACCGTACAGCTTCCACCCGGGAGGGGTCCAGGCAGGACGGAAAGTTGAGGGTAACAACCAATCCCCGGGCTTTGGCTGTGAGCCCGGTGAAGTGGGGAGGGAGCCATGTTAACCGGGGAGGAGTGAGGGAAGTGCGTGGAGACCAGGGGAGCTTTAGAGAAAAGCAGAGGCCAGACTCTGATCTGTTGGTGGTGCCCGTGGTGAGCTGGTGGCAGTGCCCATGGTGAGGTGGTTGGATGAGGAATGGAATATTTATCCAAGCTGGATGCCAAATAGTAGTTACAACTACAAGTCTCTCCTGGAGTTGAAATGCTTTGTGTGTGTGTTTAAAAATTATTTTTATTTTATTTTATTTTATTTTTTGCATTTTAGAGAGAGGAAGGAGGAAAGAGAAACATCCATGATGTGAGAGAATCATTGTTCGGCTGCCTCCTACACGCCCCCCCCCCCTACTGGGGGTGGTGCCCACACCCCGGGCCTGTGCCCTGACCGGGAATCGAACCAGCAGAGCCACCTGGGCAGGGCGAATGAGACAGTTCTAATCTATAGAGCGAGAAAGCCTAACACTTGGACTTAATCCAGTTATATCTTTAATCCACATATTTCCTATCTTTTGAAGCACACTCTCTGAGAATTAAAGACACTCGTGTTTTCTGCCACTCACTTTATATTAAATAAAGGTGAGGTTTTAACAAGGGGGACGGGCCTCGTTCCCCCCAGAACAGTAGTTATTGTGTATCTATTAAAATATTCAGGGGGAAATAATAGGACCTGTGTACACATAGGCTTAGCTCTTAGACCCTGGAATGTTCGCTGGTGTTTGCAAGTTCACGCCCAGGACCCATTGCTGACTGGGGAGCGAATGCCTTTAACCCACCGTCCCCCACTGCTGCTCAGCAGCTGGCATCCTGACCCCCAGGCAGTGAGAGAAGACAGGGCTGCTTTTCAGTGGAGGCGGGGTCAGCTGCCAGGGCAGCGGTGGTGGCACAGGGCACAGAGGCAATTCTTAAGGCTTCGCTCCTCCTTATGAAAACAAGCCGATGCCTTCCTGATGTCCCTCAGCCAAGCTGTTCGCCTGTGTGTGCGGGGCACTCTCGGGCGGTGGGCACTGAAATAATGTCCTTACATGCAGTGCCCCAGGCACCTGCAGGCCTGTTTCTCCTGCCACCGGGGAGTGCTGCGTCCCTCTGCACCCCGCAGACTGTCGGTCTCCCCAGAACCCAGTCGCACATGCACGCCCCCTCTTCCAGTGGTTTCCTGTTTCTTTAGAATAAAAACCAGAATTCCTCATCTGGCCGCGTGCCTGCTCCCCAGTCCGGCTCCCGTGGCCTCCATTCGCATCCCTGAGCAAGTTGCGGCTCCTGGGTTTCAGCCTTAGGGGCCTCTCTCTGCTCCTTGGCCACGTGGATTCCCTCTCTACCCAGGTCCCGGCACGAACTGGCATTGCCAGCTGGCACCGGGTCCCCCACAGTTCCATTCACTTGCCGATCCCTCACCCCCACCATGGAGGCAGCTGCCCATCCTTCAGAGAGCCCTCCCCACGCTCCTCTCTCAGTCACCTTCTCCCCCTCCCAAGACTTCTTCTGCCTGTGACACTCACAGCTCCTGCACCTGCTCCTCCGCTCTGGTAACGTCCTGGGGCTGACATCCCTTTCTGGCCCAAACCACTCAGCTCTTTGAGGGTTTATCGCTGTGTCCGCAGCCTGGCGGGGAGTCTGACCCCTGATCAGCATCCTAGAAACCGCCCCAGGCTGGGGAGCGCCCAGTGAGGGCGTGCGGGTGCCTGTCCACGTCTCCTTACCAAACAGTGAGATCCTACGCCTGACCAGAACTCCGAGTTTGCTGAACAGACGAAGACAAAACCAAAGAGAAAAAGGGGGGAGGGAGGGCAGGGAGATGAGACAGGGAGAAATGAAAAGAAAATGAAAAAAGAACAGCTGGTAAAGATCCCATTTAACCCATAAGAAAAAACTTAAAAACCTGTTCCTGACGTCTTCACTGCTGATAGGCTGATCCAAATTCACCCCTGATCCCTTCACGGTACCGCAGGAGCGTCCTGGCTCCCGTCACGTGGCCCTTCCAGAGTTTTGCATGTTAGAATTTCATTCTTTTAAAATATCAGTCAGATTCCCATCTGTTCAAAACCCGTCTGTCTTTCTGTTGCCCTGGAGAAACATGCCTAGAGTTCTTGCTCCAGTTGCAGGGCACTAGCCCCTGGCTGCCCCTCCTCCCACCGAACATCTCCTCCACCTCCATCTACTCCCATCAGCCACTTCACTTCCTCACCGGGAGCACCAGGCTCGTTTCTGCCCCAGGGCCTTTGCACCTGCCGTTCCCTCTCCTGGCCCTTCTCCCTGCTGCATGCACCGTCTGCTCCTTCCTTGTTCCTTCCAATAGCTCTGCTCATTGGCCCCTTTCTTGGGGTCAGCCTCCTGACCACTCCCCCTGCTACGCTCTCCAGTTGCTCTAAGCCCTATATCCCGCCATATATTTTTACTGTGGCCTGCTATTATGTTACATAGTGATTTTTTATTGTTATCTGTATCCCAATTAAAATGCAAGTACCTGGAGAACAATATTTTGCTTACTAAAGTTTGAGAGTGCCTGGTATGTAACCAGTATTCATTGAGTGAATGAGTCATTAAATGAATAACACTTTCAGGGATCACAGCACCACAGTCCAAGCCCTAAGATTGCCATCAGCCAATAGACAGGGATGTAACAAAGTCTGCCCTCCTGCTCCTTCTGTCTCCTTTATCATCAGCAATTCTGAGAGACCAAAAAACGGGACTTTTCTGAAAGAACTCAGAGTCTCCGTCATGAGTGCCTTATTTTTTTCTTATTTATATCATATCCCTAAACTGGCTCGCTGCCATCCTAAAGCAATTACTAGTTTCCATGTATATTTAATTCACTCATTTTAGGATACTTTTCTGTGTAAAGAATATAACATACTCAAATGTCATCAAAACATATTCAAATAGGAGTTGTTAACCCCAGGATCCAGGAAATGATGATATGTTATACAGTGGGGAAAATATACAGTGGTACCTCGAGATACGAGTTTAATTGATTCCGTAACCTTGAGGCCTGGGAAACCATGAGACGCTCGAGTCATGGTAAACTGGTGGGTCGTGTGTAGCCGGCCCATCCGCACGATTATTCGTATCTCAAATGTTGCTCATATTTCAAAGCAAAAATCGCTCGCTCGAGGGCTCGTATCTCAAAAATCTCGTATGTTAGGGCACTCATATCTCGAGGTACCACTGTATATATATATTCACACACACATTGTATATAGAACACAGAACAAAGACGACATAACATCAGACTATCTCATGAGCAGTCAAATCATGGTAACTTCGGACTTGCTTTTCTTATTCTTACCACAAAGTAAGATACATGTAGTGGTTGTATAATTCACATCCTGCCGGTCAAAACGAGGGACCTTCATCTTTTAGGAGCAGTCGGCCCCATTTTAGGTGTCTCCTGAGAGTAGGATGCAACTTTCTGCTTCTGATGCTATTTTACATAATAAATCCAGGTCAATGCCGTAAGAAGGCAGAGACATGGGGGTCATCACACGGGAATGACATTTATTAGACTCTCAGCCACCTCGTCCCATAAAGGCTGCCACACACTGCGAGTGAACCAGGAGGCGAGCGGTATGTGCAGGAGGGGTGTCCGAGGAGAGCTCAGCTAGAACCCCGGCCCGGGCAGCGCTTCCACCGCTTCTGACGCATCAGCTCCGCACCGAGGCCCGCTTCTCCGCTTGCCTACCCACCGGGGCAGGAAGCTGCATGTGACACCCGATTGTCGGAGGTCTTTCTGAGCTGTTCCCTTGACTTGTGCTGGGGACTCATTTTCCAAACGCAGCTGTTCACAGAGAAGAAGAGAACTGGCCAATTCCCAGGGCAATTCATACAGCTTTCTTTTTCTTCTTCTTTAGGAAATGATGCAGCGTCCATCGTCAACTGTCTCCACATCCTGGGTCAGACTCTGGATGCAAGGTACACGGGTCCGTTGTTATCTCCGTCCGTGAGAGTCATAATGACATTGGAGAATATTACAGTGGGCGACTGCCTTCATTATAGCCTTGGGAATAGTCCTGAAGGTTTCGGTGTGGGTGTAAAGAAAAATCCTTTGTCCATTACTAATACAATGGTGTTCTGTGATGTTCACGAGCACATGTAAATGGCTGCATTTTAGTAATTTCTGCAGCAGCTGGCATGTAATGGGCTGAGCTGGGGATGTGGCCTGTGA
Source organism: Lasiurus borealis (assembly GCA_004026805.1). Taxonomy (NCBI): domain Eukaryota; kingdom Metazoa; phylum Chordata; class Mammalia; order Chiroptera; family Vespertilionidae; genus Lasiurus; species Lasiurus borealis. The sequence goes on from PVJN01001565.1 coordinate 109,820, forward strand.
GGGGGGAGTGGCAGTGGTAGCTCTGGAGGTCACGTTGGTGTCAAGACACCATGCCCGGCTCACGTTTGGGCCAACATTTACTTTCCCAGAAACGAGAGGGGTTACTCTCAGGTTGCGGATGTACAGTGGTACCTCGAGATACGAGTTTAATTCGTTCTGTAACCTTGAGGCGTGGGAAACTATGAGATGCTCGAGTCGCGGTAAACTGGTGGGTCATGTGCAGCTGGCCGATCCTCGCAATTACTCGTATCTCAAATGTTGCTCATATTTCAAAGCAAAAAACGCTCGCTCGACGGCTTGTATCTCAAAAATCTCATATGTTAGGGCACTCGTATCTCCAGGTACCACTGTAGTGGGAAGCCTAAGACCGCACTGTGAGGAGTGGTCAGCCAGCCCTGATCTGTGTTCTTTCTCCTCTGCCACCCACGTGTGGTCTGAACATAGAGTCAACCAACCCATGTAGCATGACTGACTCTGCCTTCAGCTGCACATTAAGTTCATGTATTACCCAGGACAAATCGAAATGAAAGTTGCTGACTATCTCTTACTGAGAGTATTCCATGAGACTGTGGATAATCCAGGTTTGAGTTGAAAACGTCGGGGTGTTCTGTGTAATAAATGGAGGAAGGAGATGCCATTGTGCACCTTCATTCTTACTAGAAAGGGTGACCCAGGAGTCTCCCCCTGTCTGTGAGGAGAGGCTGATAGGTCACTGCAGCGGTTCTCAACCTGTGGGTCGCGAACAGCTAGCAGGGTCTCCTAAGACCGTCAGAAAACACAGATATTTACATTAAGATTCATAACGGTAGCAAATTACAGTTACGAAGTAGCGACAAAAATAATTTTATGGGTGGGGATCACCACAACATAAAGAACTGTATTAAAGGGTTGTGGCATTAGGAAGGTTGAGAACCACTGCCTCAAAGCACCGGACTTCCGGGTCATTTGGTGACTTGGTGGAATTGCCCTTGAATGTCTCTTTAACCGCCATCGCTCCAGATACATTCTCCTCCTGCTGGATTTGGGATGCAGCTGTGCTCGCTTAGTTCCAGAATAAATCCTCTCCGAATGTGAGACCGCGGGTGGCACACTGGGCATTAGCCCTGCCCTCTGCTCTGAGTTCTCTTCTGAAGGAGTTTAGGATCAGGTGGGAATTGCAGAGCAACGCAGCTAAAATTCCCAGTGGGCCTTGGTGTTTGCGTGGACTGAGCATGTGCCGTGCACAAGCAGAGCACATATCTGCGCATGCTCCCTTCACGCCTTCCCTCTGTCCCCCCCGCAGGACAGTCATGAAGACCGGCCTGGAGAGCGTCAAGGGCGCGCTCAGCGCGTTTCTGGACAGCGCGGCCGAGGACCTGGACAGGACGCTGGAGAACCTGAAGGAGGGCCAGTTCACGCACACCCGCAGCCAGCCACGCGGAGTCACGCAGATCATCAACTACACCACCGTGGCGCTGCTGCCTGTGCTGTCCTCCCTGTTCGAGCACATCGGCCAGCACCAGTTCGGGGAAGACCTCATCCGTACGTAGACCCGCCCGTAGAGCCCCGTTTCTAGAAGGCACAAGCTGTCATGGACCCACATCTGGGTCCCCCCACCGCTGCGTGGACATGGACCTGCTTGTTTTGCAGAACATTCTCGATCAGTGGTTCTCAACCTTCCTAAGGCCGAGACCCTTACATACAGTTCCTCATGTGGTGGTGACCCCCAACCACGAAATTTTGCTACTGTTATGCATCGTGATGTAAATATCTGCATTTTCCGATGGTCTTAGGCGACCCCTGTGAAAGGGTTATTTGACCCTCAAAGGGGTCGCGACCCACAGGTTGAGAACCGCTGTTCTAGATTGAGTGTGCAGTTCAGAAATTGTTCTTGCAGAGGTAGCCCGCTGAGTCACGTGATAGTCTTCCACTGTCCACATGCCAATTCCAAAGTCACTCTTCGGTGTTGTCTCTTCCCACGACGCTTGCTAACGCGGTCTGACCACGGGACATGCACGTGAAACGTTTCCACCTGTTTCTGAGTCAATGCAGATCCTCTCCGTGGCTGCATGACCACAAACTGAGGCTGCTGAGACCAGTCTGTGTCCAGATAGCCTGTCACTTTGGGTGACCCACACAGCTTCTGTTCATAGGTTTCTGTCTATTTTCATCGGGCATTTGATCAGCTATTGTTGGCTGGAATTTTGTAGTTATAAATATCCACAGGCCCAGCTGGTATGGCTCAGTGGTTGAGCATCAATTTATGAACCAGGAAGTCATGTTTCGATTCCTGCTCAGGGCACATGCCCAGGTCGTGGGCTCAGTCCCCAGTAGGGGGCGTGCAGCGTCAGCTAATCAATGATTCTCACTCCTCATTGATGTTTCTATCTCTCCCTCTCCTTTCCTCTCCGAAATCAATAAAAATATTTTTGAAACAATATATCCACAGAGCGCCCAAGGTTATGTGGGAAAATAACGCATGACCTGCCCCAGACTGCTGGGCTACCTTGCCCTTATGCTGACATGAACTGGAGAGAGGGGGCGAGTCGTCGCCATGCAGTCTCAGAGCCAACCGCTTAGCCTCCAAGTGTAGGTCCCAGGGGCACGCAGCTCTGCCCGAAACCCACTGCAGAGCGGGGTGATGGCAAGGACCCTCCTGCGAGGGTTCCGGAAGCAGCAGGAGCCCTGCTTGCAGTGCAGTGTGGCCATGGAAACCGTCCGGAGGACAAGGTGGCTTCTCCATTGATGTCCTGTTTCCTGCAGGAAACAGCTGCGTTAGAATTAGAAATTCAAGGTTCTTAGATTCCCTTGCCAACAGATTTCTTAGGGGGTCAGAGGTCATCTACCAGGTTTTGTTTGACTCTCCAGCTGCAGAAACCCCAAGGTGACTTACTTATGCGCTACATGCCCGGTTGTGTCAGAAATAACTTAGCACAATCCATCCTCTGCCCTTCTCATGCTGGCTCACTGAGACCTAAAATAAAAGGTGCCACCTTCATATACCTTGGGAGCAGAAGTAAAACACCCGCCTGCCCTCCAAGTTACTCTTGCATTACTTTTATTCTTGAAGTAATCTTTTATTCGTATACCGAGAGAAAAATTATAAAGAAATTGTCCCTGATCATATTCTGAGCAATCACAGTGCTTCTTTGGAATGCTTTAAGCTCCTGAAAGAAAAGAATTTTGTTTGAGAAAACCTTTCTATATTTCCTTTTACATATTGTTGTTTCTCTCCAACGTTAAAATATCAGCATGCCTTTACTATGGAATTTTGGTTTTAGCGAAGCTTTCTTAGTGTGTAAATAACAAGTGTTTTATTTTTTTAATTTGTGGTTTTCTTTTTCCCTAGTGGAAGATGTACAGGTGTCCTGTTACAGAATTCTGACGAGTTTATATGCTCTGGGAACGAGCAAGAGTATTTATGTGGAAAGGTAAAGTTTTACATTTAACTTTGTCTCAATAGCGGTTTCAAGTATTATAACTACTTTAAGCGTTAGAAAAAGTCTTGGCTCTGTAACTTTTCCCCCTAGTTAGAAATGAAAGAACCAGGTTACACAATCTTTAAGATAAGTGAGATTTATGTCCGGGTTGGCTGCTGACTTGGGCTGTGAAAGAATTCACAACTAAAGGGAGAGATGCAGAGAGGAAGTTGAATTTTCCCAGGAGAGGAAAAGGCCGGGGTATTGCTGGTCAGTACAGGGCAGGGAACAAAGGCGTGGGCTGCTTTTCACGCATCAGGGAAGAAAGGGATCAAGGTTGTGTTGATATTGAGCAGGTTCATGACTATTTTAAAGAGTTACAGCGTGTTTGCTCTCTAAGAGACCATCCGACAGATATCCCAGGGAGATATCTTATCAGTATTTTCTCAAGCCTGTAACACATGCTTAGGGCAAAAGTGATGAAGTGTTTAAAAGAGGCTTTTTTTTGAAGATGAGGTGAACTTTCCGCTAACTAGAGACGCCTTCCTGCAGATTACCTTTGAGTAGTGAAAACAGCAGGGAGGAGCGGAATGTAAGAATGTAGCCTTGAGAGTAGCTTATCTCCTCTCACAGTTTGAACTGAGGAGCCAACAATCTGGGAGTGTAATTACCAGGTGTTTCTCATAAATCGCGGAAGACCACAGCGAAGAAGAAAGGCCTTTTTCCTAGCCTTACAACATAATACAGTGGTACCTCGAGATACGAGTTTAATTCATTCTGTAACCTTGAGGCGTGGGAAACTATGAGACGCTCGAGTCGCGGTAAAGTGGTGGGTCGTGTGCAGCCAGCCAATCCGAGTGATTACGCCCATCTCAAATGTTGCTCGTATTTCAAAGCAAAAATCGCTTGCTTGACGGCTCGTATCTCAAAAATCTCGTATGTTAGGGCACTCGTATCTCCAGGTACCCCTGTACAAGCCTTATGGAGGGAAAAGTAAAGCAATCTCAGTAAAGACTATATTTAACATAAAGCTTTAAATCAGTGTTTATGAATCTGCTCGTGCAGGTTTGCATATGATAAAATGACCTGGAAGAACAGAAAACTAAAATTTTGAATATGAGTAAAAAATGTTTTTTTAAAAATGAAAAAGTAACGTAATTTCTAATAAAAAATATAGTAATTTTAGTACAAGTCATCTAAAAAAAAAAAAGGCTATTTCCAGAATACCAGCACAAATGACCAGAGTTGGTCTGAGAATTACTACTTGAATAAAAAATTTAAGTAAATAAGTGAGAAGAATTATTAATGTTAGATTAGACAGATGTAAGGGAATACATTGCTGACTTTGAAGTCATACATGCAACATTTTAACCTCTTAAATTCTTAAGTAATTTCTCATTATTTTAAAACATTTATTTAACCCTCATTATGTTCCTGAAATTTTGCCATTCTGCATCCTACTTTTTTTTTTTTAATCCTCACCCAAAGATTTTTTTTACCATTGCTTTTCAGAGAGAGTAAAAAGGAGGGAGGGAAGGGGAGAGAGAGAGAAACATTGACTGGTTGCCTCTGGCACAATCTCTGACCAGGGGCAGGTAGTAAACCCACAACCAGGCCTGTGTCCCCAACTGGGAACCGAACCTATGACCCCTTCGTATTGGGCTAACCCTCCAGTCTCCGTGCCACACTAGCCAGGACTTGACGTCTGTAAGCTGAAAGATAATTTGGCTTTCTGTTTTAATGGCGGGAACTTTGTTATTGAAAACATGCAGTGATTTATACCATAAAAATTATACTTGAGGGTTAATAGTATCAGCAGAGCTGTTATTATCCCTCAGGTTAAACTGCCAGTTTTAATACCCCTTCATTTTTTTATTTGAGAGAAATAAAAACCACAAGCATTTCCCTCCAGGCAGCGATCTGCGGTGGGCGAGTGTCTGGCGGCCTTTGCTGGCGCCTTCCCGGTGGCGTTTCTGGAAACGCATCTCAACAAGCACAACAGCTGCTCCATCTACAACACCAGCTCCTCGCGGGAGAGAGCAGGTAACCAGCTGCGAGGGCAGCAGCTGAGACGTGCAGCCACGCGTGTCACTTTCCGCGTGGGAAAATCTGGGTAGATAATACCCCCATTTCTTCCTCTGTCCCAGTGGAGAAAGCTTACCGATGGTTTCAAGGACTGGCCTTTGAGAATCTACTAGAATTATCTACTAGGATTGGAATTGAGTTGGGGGAGGAGAGGGTAGGAGCGTGGGAAGAAGGGAGAGAGGTTGACACGCTGCTACGAGGGAGGAGAAGGGCCCAGTAGGTATGGCTGTTCGTGTCCGTGACCTCAGTGGCCACCATCCATTCCTGGATGTGTCCCTCTAGCCCTCAATCTGCCGGCCAACGTGGAAGATGTGTGTCCGAACATCCCGTCTCTGGAGAAGCTGATGGAGGAGATCGTGGAGCTGGCGGAGTCTGGGATCCGCTACACGCAGATGCCGCACGTGATGGAGGTCATCCTGCCCATGCTGTGCAGCTACATGTCGCGCTGGTGGGAGCAGGGGCCCGAGAGCAGCCCCGAGAGGGCCGGCCTGTGCTGCACGGCCCTCAACTCCGAGCACATGAACACGCTGCTGGGCAACATCCTGAAAATCATCTACAACAACCTGGGCATCGACGAGGGCGCCTGGATGAAGAAGCTGGCAGGTAAGGGCGGGAACGAGCCGCCGCTTCCGGTTGTTCTACTTCCAGAAAGGTGTAAAGCACAGAAACTAGGCCTCTATGCCTTCTACCCACGATTGATAGGCTTTCTCCGTCTCCGTCTTTATTGCTCTTTCTCCGGTGCCAAACAGTGTCATCCTTGCCGTCATGCTGTGCTTTAGAAAGCAGGTGCCATCAGACTGTGAGCGGCTTCCCATGTGCTTTTAAGGAAGGAAACGTTTTCCTTCTAACAGCCTCTCGACGATCAACGAGTAAACACAGCAGTAAAAGCTAATGACGCTGCAGACAAAGATGAAACTGGGGTTTGAATCAGCCCCTCAGCCGTCTGTCCCCCAGGATGGGGGAGGATGCTCAGGGAGGCCTCACATGTGCACACTGCATTTCTGTGCCTTTGCGCTGTGCGGAAGCAATGTCAATGCCCACCGCTGGCGTGTGGTTACTAGGTGGGTGCAGCATACAGTGGTACCTCGAGATACGAGTTTAATTCGTTCCGTAACCTTGAGGCGTGGGAAACTATGAGACGCTTGAGTCTCGCAGCCAGCCGATCCGCACAATGACTCCTATCTCAAATGTTGCTCGTATTTCAAAGCAAAAATCGCTCACTTGACGGCTCGTATCTCAAAAATTTTGTATGTTAGGGCACTCGTATCTCAAGGTACCACTATATTGCAAAATACAGGCCATCTTAACAGTTAGGTGTCAGCAGTGTTTCACAACTTGGAAAAGCCCCACAATTGTAAGGAGGATGAAAGGCAGAGGACTTTCAAATTGAATTCAGAAATCCATACACGTATCTATTTGTGAAGTTACTTATTTATAAAAACTCCAGAGAGTCCTAACCAGTTTGGCTCAGTGGATAGAGCAGCAGTCTGCGGACTGAAAGGTCCCAGATTTGATTCCAGTCAAGGGCATGTACCTTGGTTGAGGGCATATCCCTACTAGGAGTTGTGCAGGAGGCAGCTGATCGATGTTTCTAACTATTCCTCTCCCTTCTTCTCTGTAAAAAATCAATAAAATATATTAAAAAATACAAACAAAAAAAAACTCCAGAGAAATGCACAAATGGCTTACTAATTTAGGTAGGGTTATTATGATTGATTTTAATATTTCTTTCTCATATGTTTCTGCAATGTATATGTGTTACCTTTAGGGGAAAAATTCCTTTTAAAAATGTCCTAGTCACATTTTAGAATGGTTGCTAACAACACAACTATTCTTACATAAATGAGCAGTGAGTGTTGTATATGATCCCCTGTTCCCAGGACAGGAAGGGGATGATGCGGGGGGGAGCGGGACCTTTGATCATACACTGTGGGACAGTGTGCAGCTACTCCAAGGAAAGTGGACCTTCTCCATTGGGGGAATTTCATTTTTTGTGGGAAAAGAGTTGATTTGCAAAGTGAGTGAACGTCTTAATTTTTATCCTAAATTAGCTGTCAGTCTTTTTTAAAACACAAGGAAGCACATTAAATTCATTTCCGGTCAGTTTGGGACTAGACCCTGAGGCCACAGCTGACTCGAGGCAGCTGTGCCGGTGAGGGCTCTCGGGAACCCACTGTGACAGTGACAGTGACAGTCTGTCCTGGGGGTCCTGGCCTGTACGCGGAGCACAACCCCGCCATCTGTGTTCACAGTGTTTTCCCAGCCGATTATAAACAAAGTGAAGCCGCAGCTCCTGAAAACTCACTTCTTGCCGTTAATGGAGAAACTGAAGAAAAAGGCCGCCATGGTGGTCGCGGAGGAAGACCACCTGAAAGCCGAAGCCAGAGGGGACATGTCCGAGGCGGAGCTGCTCATCCTGGACGAGTTCACCACGCTGGCCCGGGACCTCTATGCCTTCTACCCGCTCCTGATCCGATTCGTGGACTACAACAGGTAGAACGTTCAGAGCGATCCATGTCTCTCATTGCACTTGACCTTGCTGGGTTCCCACGTCCCGGGCAAATGGCTTCATTCACTAACTTCTTAGCGATGCGCTTGTTCATAAGCAGAGGTTTCTGGATGCATTGTTTGTTTATTTGTTTGCTTGTTTCCCATCGTCATCAGAAAGGGCATTCTGAGCAGCCCCAGGGTCGAAGGTAAAAGCTAGCACTTGGACAGTTCCCGTGTGTCCGCTGTTCACAATGTCCCTGCTATACACTCAGCCATTGGTGCTCGGTGGGAGGGAAGCCAGCATCCCTCAGATACAGTGGTACCTCGAGATACGAGTTTAATTCGTTCCGTAACCTTGAGGCGTGGGAAACTGAGACTCTCGAGTCGCGGTAAACTGGTGGGTCATGTGCAGCCGGCCGATCCGAGCCATTATTCCTATCTTAAATGTTGCTCGTATTTCAAAGCAAAAATCGCTCGCTCGACGGCTGGTATCTCAAAATCTCGTATGTTAGGGCACTCGTATCTCGAGGTACCACTGTACTGGGTTTCATATTTCCATTTGAGGTTGTAACTGAGCCGCTTCGTTCACTCTGTGACCAGGGCCAAGTGGCTCAAAGAACCCAGCCCGGAAGCCGAGGACCTGTTCCGCATGGTGGCCGAGGTGTTCATCTACTGGTCCAAGTCCCACGTGAGTAGGCAGCCGGGCAGGGCCTGCTAATTTGCAGGGTGTGAAGGGCTTTCACACATTTAGCCAGCTTTCCAACCCCCGAGTGCTTCTCAAACTTGTCTCCTGGGGTCACTTAACTGGGGAGGAGGGAGAATGCTCAAATACTTCACTGTGCAAGTGAGTCTATGACCCTGAGTTAAAAGTGAATGAAGGGCCGAAACCGGTGTGGCTCAGTGGATAGAGCGTCGGCCTGCGGACTGAAAGGCCCCAGGTTTGATTCTGGTCAAGGGCATGTACCTTGGTTGTGGGCACATCCCCTGTAGGGGGTGTGCAGGAGACAGCTGATCCATGCTTCTCTCTCATCGATGTTTCTAGCTCTTTATCCCTCTCCCTTCCTCTCTGTAAAAAATCAATAAAATATATATATTTAAAAAAGTGAATGAAGGAATGTTATGGAAGTTGAAAAAGCAGATGAAATGTCTGTCTGGGTGGAAAGCTCCATCCCGTTGCCATGCCCTGTGTTTACCCGGAGACGCGCATGCTCTCCCCACTAACCCGGGACTGAGTAGTCATTCAACCCTAGGGAGCTGTGTGTCCATGTTACTTAAAGACTTTGAGACTTCTGGGTTATGTGCAATGCCCAGAACTGCTGGCCCGGGCAGGCGCCTTCATTGTATTGGACACATACGTGTTCCCTTTCTGGATGAGTCAGTCTCACATATCAGATTAACATTCATCTTCCTATGAACCTCTGATCACATGGACCTCTTATTTACATAATTGTAACTGGGATTTCCTTTGTGACTTCTCAGAATTTCAAGAGAGAGGAGCAGAACTTCGTGGTCCAGAATGAAATCAACAACATGTCCTTCCTCATCTCTGATACCAAGTCTAAGATGTCCAAGGTATTTGTGTGTGTATTGCAAAGCAGTCATTTGTCAAGACAAAAATATACCATTTATTCTTAAACTTTCTTCTTATTACGTATGGAGAATTATAAAACATACAATATCTAAAATTACCATGGAGCTTTCATATATCCATAGCTTCTCTAGAATTACAGTGTGATTTTTCCTTCTAAAATTAGAAAGAAATGTACACCATTCCTTTTGGGACTAGCCAAAAGAAATTGTAATGACTTGGGAACCAAGGGGAGGACTTAAAGTCAGGAGAAAAAAGAAGCAGTGTTCTCGGTAGGATTTTAAGAAACAGTGACCAGCACAGAAAGAGTAAGTGGAGCCCCCATAGGGCCTGGTCCGGAGCGAAGCAAGGCCTGACCCCCGCACCCGTCCGCCCGCCCGCAGGCCGCTGTTTCCGACCAGGAGAGGAAGAAGATGAGGCGGAAAGGAGACCGCTACTCCGTGCAGACCTCGCTCATCGTGGCCGCGCTGCGGCGGCTGCTGCCCATCGGGCTCAACATCTGTGCCCCCGGCGACCAGGAGCTCATCGCTCTGGCCAAGAACCGGCTGAGTATGGTGAGTCCCCGGCACAGGCTGCGGTCCCACCCCCGGCTCGGCGGCTGCAGGCTTTCCTCCGGGGGTCTCTCTACCGCTCACCTGCACTGAGCGCTTTATCAAGCGGTTTCTGCACGGGCCTCACAACTCAGATTCAGTGACTATTTTTTATTTATTTTGGGGGGGGGCTGTTTTATTTCTAAATTATGTTAATCACCTCCAGGGCACATGCAGGAGCCACAGGGAAAAGGTAGAAACAAGTCACAGGGAGTAAAAAAATAGATTTCATCAGAACCCCTCTATCATTTTTGATGAAGGGCGATTTTTCAGTGTTAGGAGCAGCCATGGTGATGTGCGGGGGTGACTTTTAAACCGGCAGCGTTTTGCAAGCACTGAGATTTACATTCTCATGATTTCTTTATGGCCCATGTTCCATCTTCATGGCTGCGCTTATGGGGATGCAGTTTTTCTCCATTTGTGTCAATTGGAGGCCTCGCTCCTGCCCTGGCGACCCCGAAGCTTCCGCGTGTGTTTGGGGTTGAGCAAATGAGCGTGGCCTGCGAGTGGCACTGGTCTGGGAGTGACCCTGAGGGTGGCTGCGGGCACCGCATGGAGCATGTGTCGCTGGTGCTCGGTTACTCCGGGCACATTTCGGGGAGAGACTCGGGTCTCTGTGAGCCCCAGGGAGCACGGTTCTTCCCCTCTGGCTGTGAGCTGGAAAGCCAGCTCCTCGCGTCTCCATGCCCTTACTGTGGAGGTCACGTGGCTGTGGTTTCTGGTCACAGCAGCAGCGACAGAGTAGCTGACAGAGCCCCAGGTCGGTGGGACGCAGCCAAAGCCTATAAAAATACCGCGCAGACGCACACTGCTTTCACAGAGTGTGCGTGATTCCCATCTACTTACAGCAGATGAAACTCACAAGACTTCGAGGTAACATTTCTTTCTTGACAGAAAGACACGGAGGATGAAGTCCGCGATATAATCCGCAGTAATATCCACTTACAAGGCAAGGTAAGCCAGATTTGTTTGAAAGCACATTCAGTATCTATACGTTGGTTATTCTCTTTAGAATAGTACTCAGAGTAATGTCACTGGAGCAATTAATGCATTGCAGACCAATAGTTTTATTGCTAGCTTTACCCAGTTCTACATAAATGTTAAAGGAACATTTTAATACTAAATACCCATTGCATTTTGAAGTTATTTATTACCTGTTCTTATAAGCTAATACCTTTTTAAAGTATGATACTTTGTAAAACACTGTGTAATGTGAAGCAAGAATTCTTGTAATCTGCTGCAGTGTTATGATAGTGAAAATAGTGACACTGAGTGGCCAGATGATGATGATCTCTGAACGCATAATAATCTGGCCACTCAGTATGTCTGTGTGTGTGTGTATTAAAGGCCCAGTGCAGGAATTTGCGCATGGGTGGGGTCCGGCCAGCCTGGCCAGGCCAGGGGGAGGGGACATGGGCGGTTGGCTGGCCTGCCTGCTGGTCGAACTCCTGGTGGAGGGGATAATTCGCATACCAGCCTTTTATTCTATAGGATATACACTAAGTGGCCAGATTATGAGACGTTCAGAGAGCATAATAATCTGGCCATTCGGTGTATATTATTTTAACCAGTCATTATCCTACTTGAAATCCTTTGGTATTAAAGACCCCCAAAATAACAAATGCATTTTTATTTTTATTTTTTTATATATTTTATTGATTTTTTACAGAAAGGAAGGGAGAGGGATAGAGAGTTAGAAACATCTATGAGAGAGAAACATCCATCAGCTGCCTCCTGCACACCTCCTACTGGGGATGTGCCCGCAACCAAGGTACATGCCCTTGACCGGAATGGAACCTGGGACCTTTCAGTCTATAGGCTGATGCTCTAGCCACTGAGCCAAACCGGTTTTGGCAACAAATGCATTTTTAAAGTCGATCATCAGAAACTTCAGTTGTTCAGGGAAACTTTCCAACCACCAACAGGTTAGGTTAAGCCTCCTGGTGCCTTACATTTCTTTGCAGCAGCCTCTGAATGCATAATATGAAACAGCTGCAAACACGTGTTTCATGTTTGTCTTCGCACGAGATGGTAGATTTCTGAGTACAGGTCCCCCTGAGTCTTGGTCTCTGCGTGTGTTCAGACACAGTGCTTTGCTCAGTGCATGACTGCAGATCCCTCTTCAGCAGTGCACCCCCCTTTTTACACTGTAACCTGCTGTTTCCTGAGCTCCCTCTCTGCCCCACAGTTGGAGGATCCCGCTATTCGGTGGCAAATGGCTCTCTACAAAGACCTGCCGAACAGGCCGGAGGACAGCGCCGATCCCGAGAAGACGGTGGAGAGAGTCCTGGACATCGCGAGCGTGCTCTTCCATCTGGAGCAGGTCAGGCGGGTGCTGGTTCGGTCTGCTTTGCCCAGCCCGCCGATGGGAGAGAGGATGTGTGCTAGGCTTTAACCACAGACAAACAGTCTTATACTCAGCACACTCATCATGAAGAACATAGGATTCGGGGGTCCTTAGCATCTAATGCGCACAAGTTCTAAGCTTATAAAGTTTGTAGCTGTATATAGACAACGAATTCGGGGAGATTAACACCTTTGTTTTATTATTTTATTCAAAGTAGTTCAAAGTAACACAGGGAGAACCCACAGTGAGTGGCATCAGCCATTGGGTCTCATGACAGCGCCTGCATGACGGACACATGAACTAGCAAAATGCCCTGCCACCCGGGAGTTGTGTCATGTGAATGTTCTGCAGAATATGCTAGTATCACATTAATAAACAGTCTCCTCTCATTCCTGCTTTATATCACCTGATGCTCTCCTGTCCCTTTCCCGCCGGTTCAATAACACCACTGCCTTAGGTTTCATCACGACGATGAGATGAATCTAGGTCCTCACACCGTATGGCTACTGATGTAATATGAGTAATATACTGAAATGTGATAGGATAGAATATAGGAAATTTAACCTCTCCCAATTTCCTTAATATTTTCATGAAACATTAAATAAAAACAAATGGTCATCCACCAGCAGAAGATAAGATTTGGGTAATGTTATTGAAAGTGCTATATAAAGTCAGAGTTCTATTTCCAGAATTATGCATATATTTAAGTAGATTGTTAAATGCCAATTAAATGGCGGCTGAAAGACCATTTCTGGCGTCACTACCTTAAGTTTTTAATTCTTCCTAGTTTTCATAGACATATCTGGATTTACTTGAATGAATTTTAGATACAGTAAATGAAGCTTATTGAAATCTGTTGTTGCCTTATATTCAGATATTTTCATAAATATACCCAATCATGATGAACAATGACATTTTTGAAGCAGTAAGATTGATTTCACGGAGCGGCCATTCATTCCGTGAACATTTCTTGAAGGCACCACCTCATTTGAGGCACCTCCCCCATTTCTGGGAAACAGCTCCATATTATGATTCATTAACAGTAGCGAAATTACAGTGAAGAAGTAGCAACGAAAATAATTTTATGGTTGGGGGTCACCACAACATAAGGAACTGTATTAAAGAGTTACGGCATTAGAAAGGTTGAGAACCAGCGGCAGGAGGATCCCAGAAACAAACTCAATTACGGAAGTTGCTTTGTTAACATTTTACACCACTGTCGCCCAGACATCCTTAACGTTTTCTCCAAGCATCAGCACATTCATCTTCTGACAGTTACACTGCAAAGGACAGCAAAGTTCGCTTTCTTTCTTTTTTTTAGCTAACATAACATTTTTATTTCTTCCAGAACTCTACATGTATGCGTTGGAGATGTTACAGTATGGGAAGTACAGTGTTCACTTGCCTAGAGATTATTGGTTAATTTAGATTTACATGTTGGGACTTTTCTCTCTAATAGTTATGATTAATCTCTTTTTCTGTCTCTCAAAGTCCGAACACTGTTAGCTAAATAAATAACTCACTTGCACATTTACTACAGCTTTCACATTCTCATTGGTCCCCTCTCTAACAAAACATATAATTTAACATATTTGCAGAATTAAACCTTTTCAGTCGCTCCTAGTAATGTGTTCCTGAAGCCGGGTCATCTCCTTTCCATCCTGTTACGTTGATGGACAATAGGCTTGTCATTAGAATTTCCCTCCACTGCCTCTGTGCTCACTGCTGTAGTGCTTATGCTGAATTAGTGAGAATTGATCCAGGAGCAAAGTGGGTTAATGTTTTTTTTTGTGTAGCCAGAAAACATGTTTTAGAACCATAACCAAATTCTGAAAGGATACAAACTGATAGTTTAGAGCAGTGGTTCTCAACCTGTGGGTCGCAACCCCTTTGGGGGTCGAACGACCCTTTCACAGGGGTCGCCTAAGACCATCAGAAAACACCTATTTCCCATGGTCTTAGGAACCAACAGACCGCTCCTCCGTGTAGCAAAGTGTAGCACTGTAGTTTACTGTTGTTATATGAAGACTGTTACCCATGCTACACCACAATTCAAGACAAAATTTCATTTATCTGTAATTAGAAATAAATATTTCACAATATATAATTATATATTATTTTTGTGATTAATCATTATGCTTTAATTATGTTCAATTTGTAACAACAAAAATACATCCTGCCTATCAGATATTTACATGACAGTTCATAACAGTAGCAAAATTACAGTGATGAAGTAGCAACGGAAATAATTTTATGGTTGGGGGTCACCACCCCATGAGGAGCTGTCTTAAAGGGTCTTGGCATTAGGAAGGTTGAGAACCACTGGTTTAGAGAATGGTTTTGTATTTCTTTGATTTTAGAGATGACATAGCTTCTAAAGCACACACTATTGGGAAAACGTTTTATTTTTTGCTGATGAAAAATATATAACATTTAAAACGACTTCAAATTCAGGACGTGGGCTTTTCCATACATTTAAAGTGTTTTGGGAATTGAAGTTGCAAAAGATTTGAGCTGCGAGGCGTGGCTGTCCCTCCGGGCTGGAGGCTCGGGGTTCACGGCGCCTGTGTCTCCCCCCCTCCAGGTGGAGCACCCGCAGAGGTCCAAGAAGGCCGTGTGGCACAAGCTGCTCTCCAAGCAGCGCAAACGGGCGGTGGTGGCCTGCTTCCGCATGGCCCCTCTCTACAACCTGCCGAGGTCAGAGCTCTTCCGGGGCGGCGATGGGTCCCTAATCCTCAGCCAGGATGTGTTTGGTTATTTTAGAGAGAGAGGAGGGGGGTGGGGAGAGAGAGAGGGAGAGAACGATTGATGTGTGTGAGAGACACATCCATCACCTCCTATAAGCGCCCAGCTAGGGGTCACATCCATTTCCCGGGTACGTGCCTGACTGGGAATTGAGCCAGCATCCATTTCGGTGTAGGGGACAGCACTCTAACCAGCTAAGCTACCCAGCTGGGACTTGCGTTTGTAACGTTAATGCTATAAGGGACATCACACTTTCCATGTTTATAACAGAATATAATCAATTTTCCCTAATAAGTGATGGGTCTACCATCTACCTTCATGTGACTACGATAGTGCGAGAGAAGCATACAAGAGATGTATCGGCTCTCGTGTCTGATCATTGACTGACTTTGCCAGGTATTCTCAGAAAACTGTGGTCTGCGGTGCATGTATTCATTGCCCTCCGTACGGAGCGGTGAGGCGGGCAGAGGGAGACGCCTGACCTAACGTGAGGCTAAGATAGTGGCCACGTTTCTCGCCTGCCTGCGCTGTAGATTTCTCTCTGAACAGTCGATCTGCCTCCCAGACTTGTTCAGATTGTTAAAGGGGTCGAGGTACCCGGAGTTTAGAAATGACCTTGTCGCGGTGGTTAGGATTCTTTGGGGGAAGAGCTGATAGGGAACGTACTCATGAGGTGAAGTGTCTGATTACTCCTCGCCTTCTCTCAGAGATGGACAGACAGGCACTTGGTAGCAGAAAAGGGACGTGGCGCAGCCGGTCACTAGGTGCCCAGGGTCCCTCTGCAGCCTCTTTCCCTCTTGAAGTTGGTCCCAGGGCATCATCCGCATCCCACGGTAACGGGAAACAGGACCTGCGCAGCCACATCCGACCGCGCCCCTCATTGTGCAGGCGGAGCGCTCTCTCCTTGTTCCAGGGTGCTGTGGCCACCGCCGCCTGGAGCACCCCCTTCAGTGCTGGCTGCTCGTCTCTCTGATTCAAATTTGGATTCTTTAGGGTTTTGCCCAGTTTTATCCCCTCAGCACCTAGAACGCTGGCAGGCAGGCAGTGAGTGGGTGAATGAGTGAGTTAATGCTGTAAGGGACATCACACTTCCCATGTCACCGAGACCTCTGCATGTACAGTGGTACCTCGAGATACGAGTGCCCTAACATACGAGATTTTTGAGATACGAGCTGTGGAGCGAGCGATTTTTGCTTTGAAATACGAGCAACAGTTGAGATAGGAGTAATCACTCGGATCGGCCGGCTGCACATGACCCACCAGTTTACTGCAACTCGAGCATCTCATAGTTTCCCACGCCTCAAGGTTACGGAACGAATTAAACTCGTATCTCGAGGTACCACTGTACAACCATGCGCTGTTCCTAAACTCTCTGACTCCACCACGGTGTCACGGTTGAGTCCAGTGGAACATCCCTCTCTGGTTACTCCGTGTGGCCTGACTCTGTGTCTCACTTGTTTTCTCTGAACTGGGCTCACCCCTTCCCTACGGTCCCTCCTGACACCCCGGCTTCCTGCCTCCCATCCGGCTCATGACAGCAGATTCGAGCTGCGTCCCCAGTGCTGTGTTTGAAATTGTGCTTCTCTTTTAGGCACCGGGCCGTCAACCTGTTCCTTCAGGGCTACGAGAAGTCCTGGATTGAGACGGAAGAGCACTACTTTGAGGATAAGCTGATAGAAGACTTAGCGGTAGGTCGCTAATGGGCCCCACGTGCGAGCGGTCACCATGCACCATCGGAGAGGAAACCTCGTCGCAGAGATAGGTCTTAGGAGACCTTATTCTCAATTAATGCATCAGTGTTTAGGGGATAACTCCAAGTTGAAGGTCAATTATTAACAAGTTTCTTAATGAACTTAACTTGGAGGGGCATTTTGTTATTCTTGGAAATACATCTTCAAGGCACCTTTAAAACCTCAGAACCAGGATAAAACTATAGAATCTGAACATTAAAGAAGTTACTCACCATAAATAAGTTGAAGGTGAACAAAAGCAAATGAAAAATAGGTGGATTTTTTCCCCATAATGTATGTGTATCGATTTCTGAGAGGAAGGGAGAGAGAAATAGAAATATCAGTGATGAGAGAGAATCATTGCCGATTATCCTCAGATATTTTGCTTGAATTCAAATTATATTTATAATTAAAGCAACCATAGAATATTGGCTACATTGTAGAAATTTACCCAGTTCCTGGAACTTTAAAACCTTAAAGTTTAAAATATGTATGTACAGAGAAAACACAAGTGTTAGTAAATAAATGAAGGTATAAAATTCATTGTCACCCAACAAAAAGTCAGGGTTAATTAATTTTACAGTCAGTAAAAATGCTTAATAATTTTCCTCCTGGTAATAGACTTATCCAATTGTACAAACTTATTTTTTAAGTGTTAAGAGTAAATGAAAGTGGGAAAAAAATCACTGACCTACACGTATTCACACACTCACATGTATACAACTCACAGTCATGCACACTCACATATACACTTAGGCACACATGCTCACCCACATTCTCGCATACTTGTGTGCACACATCCCTCCACACTCGTGCACACAAACACACTCACACACATTCACTTACCGTATTATCCAGCATATAAGATGACTTTTAACCCGGGAAAATCTTCTAAAAGTCGGGGTCATCTTATACTCCGGGTGTTGCCTTATAGAGCGAGTATATTCCAAACCCTGTATTTGAACTGGAAAAGTTGGGGGTCGTCTTACACGCCGGAAAAGACGGTACATTTACACTGCCACAGCGGAGAAGGGTTTTCCTTGTGCTCATTATTCCAGCCCTCACGCTGCTCCTGCATTGGACTGAGCGCCTCATTGCAATGTGAATCTATACATTGACTTTTCTAGAAACCTGGAGCAGAGCCTCCGGAGGAAGACGAAGGCACTAAGAGAGTCGATCCTCTGCATCAGCTGATCCTTCTGTTCAGCAGAACGGCCTTAACGGAGAAATGGTATGGCTGGCGGGATTCCTGTGAGACAGGACGGGATGAAGGAAGAGCTGTGTCCAAAGTCTCTTCCTGTCCCCACGCTCCGTCTCACCGGGGCCTGTGGGGAGAGAGAGCCAGGCAAAGTTAGCACCAGCCTGCACACAGCTGTCGGTTTCAAGCTTTAATATCAACCCTCATTTTTCTTAATGACTTTGTCATTAGCTGATTGAGTTGATCTGAATCTTCTTACAAAATGGTTTTTTCTCTTTATCACAAGCAGCCTTTATAAATAGGAAGAAAAGAGCTTAAAGCAAATGTTAGTACCAATAGTGACGAACTGTCCCAGGTAGCAGGTGCCATTGTGCAGGAACCTTGAGGGGTGGGTCCGCTGGCATCTCACAGGGAAGTTTCTTCGCATCTGCTTTAAGGGCATCCTCCATGTTTCTTGACTAAAATTGACCAAAGCCACACAAAACAGACCTCCGTGGAGTTAAACAAGAAATGCGCTCAGACACCTGAGAATCAAAATGTGCCCAGCACCTGCCCCTTACAAGCCTGCATAGACCGGCTCCTGGCGAGACATCTCAAGAGTCCTGAGCAGTCCTATGGCCGGAGTGACACGCATCTCTCCCTCTTCCCATGACTTCCGCTCCTATTCGTTCCTGACCAACAAGGTCCTCTCCTCCCTAAGCTTAGAGCAGCTCTCTGTCTGGCCATGGTGGGTACTGAGGTGTTACTCACAAGTGAATTTTTCTGATGGCTGAAGTTTAAAGCTTCTAAAATAATTTTGTAAGCATGAGGATTTTTTATGGAAACCTTAATCAGTTAATGGTTTCCATATTCCTTAAAAAGAGGGTAATAAACATATTTAAACTCTTAATTTTTAAGTAGCATTATGATGACTTTATAACATATAATTTGGGAACTCTTTTTTTTTAATCATTGAGGACATTTTTCCATTTATTTTTAGAAAGAGTGAAAGAGAGGGAGAGAAGGAGGGAGAGAGAGAGAAACTGATGTAAGAGAGACATATCAATTGGATTGGTGGCCTCCCACATGAACCTTAACTAGGGCCAGGAATCGAACCTACAATACAGGTACATGTCCTGGACCAGGATTCGAACCCATGACCTTTCCGTGCACAGGCTGACACCTTAACTGTTTGAGCCACATTGGCCAGGGCCAGTTTGGAGTCTTCATCAAATATCATATCTCCCTTCTGCTGTCAGAAGCCTCTGCCTCCTTTAAATTTGCTTGTTTCAACTTTCGTAGTTTCAAGAAAATGAAAGACATTGTGTTTGTGTGCAAATCGACAGACCATTTATTTTGTGAGAATAGGGTCTCTTCCAGGAGGTCAAAGGGTACTGTGTTCAGTAGGTCTGAGGTCCTTCTCTCTGACGCTGTGATATTTTCGAATGATTACTTTGCTTAAGTTCTTACTTTATTTTAGAAAGGTATATTTGTTGAAAAATACGGGTTATTTTATAAGTGATGGTAATTTTGCATATGAGTAGCTTTAAAAACAATGGTTATTGTTTTTTTCTTGTTTTCCATAGCAAACTGGAAGAAGATTTTTTATACATGGCTTACGCAGATATTATGGCAAAGGTAAATAAATGCCACTCTTGATTTTAAAGTGTAATTTTAATAAAGGAAACTAATTTTTATCTGACAAGGGATTCAAATAAAATGCCATTAACCCTTAGAAACCTAAGGAGCATTCATCTCAACTTCCACGTGTTCCATGAATCTCTGTCCTGATTTCCTTGACCGGTATCATCGCTTCTTCCTTTAACATCGATTTATGGGGTGCTTACTAACTTTCTAAGTATCCATTCATTCAACACCTATTCACCGGGCACCCAGGGCTGGCGCTAACATGGTGAATGAGGGAGAAAGGCACAGAGCCTGCCTTCTGGGAGTTTACTGTCTGGTAGGGAGGACAGCATTTGCACATTTAAAACGAAGAATCCTGGGAGTTTAGGGCGGGAGGAGCAGGTTCTGTGGCTCAGTCATGAGTTACAATGACATGCTTTTAAGCTCTAAAATTCACACCTGTTTGCTTGTGCACATGGATGAATGAATGAATGAATGAATGAGACAAACCTTTTAGAAGCTGTCATTGAGGGCGGAAGGGCTACATTTGTACCTTCCCTCCACTCCAGCTTCAGTTCTAGACTCAGTGGACTGTGAATCACGGAATTTAAAGTATTTTTTCTGATTTGTGGCTTAAATTGAACCACGTGCCTCCATGTGCTTCCCTGACACACCGAGTGCTTATCAGCCATAGAAAGCCTTAGGAGGGCGGGCATCACCCGCTTGGAAGAACTGGAGGTTTCTTCCTGCGGAAGGTCTTGGTCACATGATTCTCCCAATTCCAAACCACAATGATAATAGCCGTTCACATTTATTAAAAGCTTATTTTTTTCAGACACTTCTCTTAAGTGGCAAACAGTGTTTACATATAGTAATTCGTGTGACCTGCTGGAGACATGGGTATTCTTTTCTGAACCCCGCCTTACACATGAGGACACTAGCCCAGGGAGGGAGGAGCTAACCCCAGACTGAGCAGCACACGCTGGGCACAGCAGGACTGGAGCCAGGTCTCTGCGTCCTGATGCCTCTTGCCCACCACACCACTCTGCCCCCAACAAGAATGCCAGCGTGGGCATTAGTTCAGATGGCGCATGGGCTAGCACAGCTCCTAGCTCATTCCTGGGAGAATAACTCAAAAAACACAGTGTTTTATCACTTCTTTAATGAAAGTATTAGCACTTACTTTTCACTTTTTTCCTTTGGACACCATACAATAAAAAATAACTTAGAAAGCGATGATTTACTTAATTAATGGGCACAGCTCTCGCTTCGTTTGAATGCGTGGCGGCTGCAGGTTCTTGCGTGGTATCTGCACCAGTGCATGGTGAGGGCCGCACCCAGAGAGCGTGATGCATTTTGAATTGAACCAGGCAAACACATGAATAAGTAGTAGGTGCAGTCAGTTATGTGCCTCATAATCACCTCCATGAAATGTATGAAATCGTCCATTAATAAATTTAACTTGGCAAAAGCACAGTCAGATGGTCTTTTAGGACAGCGGTTCTCAACCTGTGGGTTGCGACCCCTTTGGGGGTCGAATGACCCTTTCACAGGGGTCGCCTAAGACCATCGGAAAATGCAGATATTTACATCATGATGCATAACAGTAGCAAAATTTCATGGTTGGGGGTCACCACCCCATGAGGAACTGTATGCAAGGGTCACGGCCTTAGGAAGGTTGAGAACCACTGTTTTAGGACATGAACTTATTGAAGATGTCATATAAGGTTGTGGTACCTATATCACATGTATTTAAACAATGTTGATGACAAATCCATACAAATGATTTTGTATTCTGTGCTAAATTCTTCTGTATTTTGTGCCTCGATGTACTTTGTCTGTTGACCCTTTCCCGTTTGTCTGTGCCGCAGAGCTGTCACGATGAAGATGACGAGGACGGTGAAGAAGAGGTGAAGAGTTTTGAAGTAAGCTGGCTCTTTCCACACTTGGCTTTTCCCGCGGGAGCATTGTTCCATAGCTCATAACGACCTTTACGTTTCGTGCTTCATGGCTTCTCGCAGCTTGTTGTGTCCAGGAGCTGCATGCCGGGAGCGGGGCGGACCGTCTGAGTCCTCCCGGGCGCTGCCCTCACTCCAGGGAACGTAGACGAGCTACCGGGTCAGGCGCACCCATATGTTCAGAGCGAGTGCTGCTGAGGCCCGGATGAGGTGGCTTCCGTGATCTGAAATGTCCAACAGACACGCAAGGAGGATTTTTTAAAAAAATATATTTTATTGTTTTTTTTACAGAGAGGAAGGGAGAGGAATAGAGAGTTAGAAACATCCATGAGAAGGATACATCGATCAGCTGCCTCCTGCACGCCCCCTCCTGGGGATGTGCCGCAACCAAGGTACACGCCCTTGACCGGAATCGAACCTGGGACCTTTCAGTCCGCAGGCCGATGTTCTGTCCACTGAGCCACACCGGTTTTGGCGCCAGGAGCAGCGTGGCTTTGGGTATTGAACTGAAGCCGCGGTTCGACCTTTTTGGGAACTGGAGTCAGAGGGCTGGCCTCCTGCGCCTCCTGCACAGTCGGTCACTCATCCCTGCACATATGGGCTCGCAGCGCCGCTGGCTTGCATGAGGAAGGCGGGGACGTCCCTAGGACCACCTTCTAGATTATTTTCGGTTATTTTCTCAAACCTCTAAGTTCTTAAATATCCCCCTCGTTCGAGATACCGCTCCATGTTAACCAGCCAGAAGGAAAAGAAACCTGACTAGTATGCCCCCCTTTGCTAAGACTATTCTTCGCTTTTTACGAGAAAAAGTAGGCGTTGTTAGCTGCCAGTCTCCTTATTTCTCGCTTTTGTTTGTTTGCTTGCTTGTCTGTAGAGCTTTCAAAACAGCGCTCAGTGCGAGGAAGTAGATTAGATCTTTTTAATTTGCCTGTTGATGTCCACGTCCGGACTCGGAGCTAGAAGTCCGGAGGACATTAGGACCCAGCAGGGAGCCTTTAGCTCAGTGGACCCACCAGGAGGTGTAGGCGAGGACCGGACACAGGGCCTCCTCCAGGGACAGTTGACATGCGCATCTGTGCCACGTGGAAGGCCCGGTGTAAGAAGCGCAGAGACAAACCCGTCTGTGAATGACCCGGGCCCGGGGCTGGCTGCGGGAGATGCCGTGGTTCATGTCCTGTGTGGCACCACCAGCCTCTCTTGCGTGTGTGTCTTCTGTCCTCATGCCCATCTTTATTGGTGAGAGACTGAGTGGCTGTGAGCGGCGAGTGACGTGTTCTGAGCGTGTGGCCGCGCGTGGTCTACAGCTGTCTCGGAGCAGTTGTTTATTGCTCTTTTGCTTCTGTCCTCACCCCTCCTAAGGTCACGGGATCCCAGCGCAGCAAGGTAACTGAACATGTGTGTGTATGTGTCTGGGTCTGAGTTTCGGTTTCTGTGACATTGACCTTTTTGTTAGACCCAACGTCTCAGATCCTTCTGGAACGACACCAGGTCCGGCAGGCCTTTACACGTTTTTAGCTCCGGTGCCATTGGCTCTTCTGTGTCACAGGTTTATCCTTCTTGCCATTTCAGTCGCTTGTGATTTGAAATCAGTGTCACTTGGCGCCTTCGCGCTGCCCACGTGCTGGGACGGAGGAGCCCAGTCCCGTGGGTGGTGGATTTCGCGGGCCCACGCCTCTGGATGCTTTTACGTCAGTCTCGTCACGTAAAAACAGACGTGACCAGCGGCATTCCTGGTGACACTGGAAATAAGTCTTTTTCCATTGCGCTAGTGATGCCTTCCCTTAGTAATCAGAGATTGCAGCCCAGAGTTTTCATATTAATTTCAGCATTTCATTCGAGGGAAGAACTTGATAATTATTTCTACCTCTTACTATTTTGAATAGCTAAGTGCTTGGAAAATTTACTACGAGGAAACATTTTGATCTAGAAATACAAGAATAATTTGAGATATAAAAAAAGAGGGCATTATAAGGAAAGGTTCCACGAGGAATAAAGCTTCAGAAACATGGAAAACAGGGTGGGGACCAGCATACAAGGATTTGTGGGTTCTTCAGTCTCAGCCCTTCTTACTCCTCCGCTCCCATTCAACTGCCCCCATTGAACTTGGCAGTTGACTGCCCTGCTTCTTCTAGAATACTCGCCCTACATATTTAACAACTGATTGCTTATTTAGTGAATTATTATATGTAGCCATTTTTAGATTTGAATCTATTTCAATATTAAAACTAAAAAGGACAGTTAAATCTTACAAAGAGGTCAGAATTAATAACAAGGGAAGAAATGCTTGTCAGTTACGAAAAATGTTCATTACTGCAATTGAATGCAATATTTAGGTTGGGGATTTTTTTATAAACCAAAGCAAATAATAAGGATAAATAATAACGTTTCAAGTCAAGTGACTGCACATTTCTCAGCACATTGGGATTCGCTCACTATATCATCCGAGAGCTTTGGACCACATTTTAAACTCCAATTTTGTAAAATATACAGAACATTATTCGGATGGTTCCTTCTTCGACTTCATTCTCCAAGATCTGAGGGAGTGAAATGAGAGGATAATGCAGTTTCAGTGGCGTTAAAGTGCCAGAAGACAGATGTAGTTCTCACCGAAGTGTCTGCCTTAATGACAGCGGAGCCCTCGTGGCCAGAGCTGGAGGGAGGGAGCGGTCACTTGCTTTCGGGCACATTTTTCTCGAATATCAGGCAGCTTGCACCTCCGTTGGCAGACGCCCAATTTCTCATCTGATGAGCCCCCAAAGTCCCATTACTCTGTAGTATCGATGAGAGAGATTTCCTGCGTCTTGAATAGCAAGTGTGTCTTTGGCAGAGTTGACATGCGGTGATGAAGGGTGGAGACCAGCTCGCGCTCTCCCAACGGGCTCCCTGCAGCTCAGGCACAGCTGGAAGGGCATCATTCCCCAGAAGCCCCTGCTCCCATGCCAGCGTGTGCCCCGTTTAGTGTGCAGGACCCGTGTGCTGTGGCTCTGCCCAGCGATGACAGCATTTTTATCTGGCCTCCAATGACCTAATTTGGAACAGAATCCATTTTCTGGTAAATTCTGTAAGCATGAACCGGCTATAAGATGTACCCTTTCTAATAGCTACACAAATTGACCTGTGAATGGGTTTATTTCCTTCCTTTCATTGGGACGCAGCAATCTGAATTAGAGGCTTCCTGAATCTTACAACAAGATAACCCGAAATATAAAAAGTGGAAGAGATAGCTAGAGACATAAAATACTGAAGCAATTATCTCTTAAGCGGATGTATAATTTTTAGTTCCCGCTGCAGAAGCTCAGTGGGGTGGGGGGAGGGATTTGATGGCCGGTGTGTCTCGCATACTCATGCCTGCGGCTGCCATCTGCCAGCTGCACGTTTCTGTAATGAAATTGTTCATCGCGAGGAAAGCCCTCATGTTGTAGCGCAGGTTCCCTAGGAAACAGAGAAAGAGATTATGTGCCAGCGCTTTATTGGGGCAGGGACGTTGCAATCCCAGGAAGTGAGAGTGAGAGGAAGAGACCCACACAGGGAAAGAGAGAGAGAGAGAGAGAGAGAGAGAAAGAGAGAGAGAGAGAGAGAGAGACACCAGGCCGGGCACCTGGGCTGCATGGCTAGGCAGAAGACAGATGGTGTGCACCTGGGACAGTGCTCCTGGGAGGGCAGGCAGGCACCTCATCCTGTGCTCCTTGCTAACCTTGGCAATGAAACTGTTTGCTTAGGGCAGCGGTCGGCAAACTCATTAGTCACCAGAGCCAAATATCAACAGTGCAACGATTGACATTTCTTTGGAGAGCCACATTTTTTAAACTTAAACTTCTTCTAACGCCACTTCTTCAAAACAGACTTGCCCAGGTCGTGGTGTTTTGTGGAAGAGCCACACTCAAGGGGCCAAAGAGCTGAATGTGGCTCAAGAGCCGCAGTTTGCCGACCACTGGCCTAAGGGAACAATCCAATTATGGGCTGCTCTGCTTCTCCACCCTTCTCCCCGCCCTTTCTTTGTAACCTTGGAATAATTTAAAGACTAAACAGCAGGCCGAAAGAATAATATTAATTTAAGACTCTGAGGCCGTTTTAAAAGGGAATCTGGGGTCAGGCAGGGAAACCTGCCTTTAAGAAGGTATTTCAAAGTGCCATTTCCCGGAGCGGAGATAGTTTTAAAATGGTCTGTCTCCAGTTTGCTTTAAAAAGCAGGCCTCTCCCAGGCCAGTGTTCTCAGTGGTTGAGCTTTGTCCCTTGAACCAAGCGGTTCCCTGTTCAATTCCTGGTCAGGGCACATGCCCAGGTTGTGGGCTCTATCCCCAGTGTGGGCATGCAGGAGGCAGGCAGTCGATGCTTCTCTCTCATCAATGTGTCTATCTCTCTCTCCCTCTCTATCTAAAAATCAATAAAAACATATGTTTTTCTTAAAAACCCACAAACAGGTCTGCAGTAAATTTGAAAAGAAAGTATTTTCCCCCTACCTAATCCATCCTTTTATAGTCTGAAAACTCCGTGTCTAGCTGTGAAGGTTTTATTTTTTTATGTTGGGATAGAATTTCCATGGATGAGATTAAATTGTACCTGAGAAGCCTTATCGATGACAGTCTCGTGAGAGCCTAGCCCCCCCACCAGTGGGAACTTGGGGGCCCTGACCCTCCGGGTGAGGTTCGGCCCTTCCTGCCTCTAGATCACTTGATCCAGTGGTTCTCAACCTTCCTAAGGCCGAGAGCCTTGCATACAGTTCCTCATGGGGTGGTGACCCCCAACCATGACATTTTGCTACTGTTATGCATCTGATATAAATATCTGCATTTTCCGATGGTCTTAGGCGACCCCTGTAAAAGGGTCGTTCGACCCCCAAAGGGGTCGAGACCCACAGGTTGAGAACCGCTGACTTGATCTTTTTAGTGTAATATGTGACTTCAGATGAGTGTCCCCATCACTCCTGACATCATTATTCTAGAAACTTAGATGCTGTGGGAAAAGGTGAGGGTGACCCCAGGAGGCTTATTTTTTAAAGAAGACAACTTGACATCCTGCCTATTTCTTGATCCTCCTAACATCCATCCACGTGACTTTAGTTACCGCAAAGGATTCTGGGACCTTTAAGTGCACTGTACAAATTGTTCTGGCAGAACTTTGAGCTGCCCTACCTACCGTATTTTCCCGAGTATAAGACAACTGGACATATAAGACGACCCCCAACTTTTCCAGTTAAAATATAGAGTTTGGAATATACTCGCCCTATAAGACAACCCCTGGCGTATGAGACGACCCCCAACTTTTGAGAAGATTTTCCTGGGTTAAAAAGTCATCTTAAACGCCGGAAAATAGGGTACTTGGAGGACAGGTTCTTGTTTTTCCCTCAAGAATACCTGGTGTGCTGTCTTCTTGTCTGGGCGTCCTGCTGACTATAGTCCCATGTCCCATGGGTCCAGAGAGAATTGATCTTCCTAACTCCTTGCCTCTGTCGTTGATGAAAACGCTGGGGCAGCTTTGATGCCACGAATTTCTTGTCACTGTCTTATCGAAACACAAGAGAGTCCGTCTCCCTGGGAAGCGAAGTCCCAGGAACCGCTCTGGCCACGGCAGGCAGGGAGGATGGTTGGGTCTAAGAGGAAGAATCAAATGTTGCTTCCTCTTTTCAACCCCACCCGGAGAGCAGACTCGGGGGGTGGGGGGTCGGGGGTGGGGGGGCTTCTTTCAGTGTCCCTAACGCTGTGTTGTATGACGATCCGGTTTGTGTGTCTGTGTGGCTTTGTTTCCGTTCTGTTTTTCGACTTCACAGGAAGAGGTTTAAACATGAAGGCAACCCTTTTAGATGTCAGCATGGCTACCACAAAGCAAAGCTGCCTTTTTATTTTTTCTTTTCTCCGCTTCCATTTAGGCCTATCACATAATTTAAGGAAAAACAAAAACATAAAATGAACATTTAACCGCAGGAGACGCTAATGATAGTGTGACAAACAAACAAAACCCTGATCGATTTTGTTTTCGCAGCACGATATTATCAAAGATTTAAGAGCCAATCTTGCCAGCATCGGCGAGCACTCTCTGGTAACAGCTTGATGTCTGTGTCGGTTGCTTTTGGTTTAAAGGTTTCTTTTCTCATTTGTTTGAGCCCATCTCTTCCTCTCCCCCGCCCCCCTTCCTTTGAGTTGCCTTTCTCTCTCACATTCCGTGACCAGCAAGCCTTCATTTTTTAAACCTCTTCCATCTCCCAGTGTCTCTTCCGTACTTTGGATGGAAAGTTTATGGCAGCAAAGCGGTCCCTCTGCTGCAGCTCCTGCTCGGAGGTCGCCTCCGTTTTGGCCGTTGTGTTGATGGACATGACGCTGGTCCCGCGTGTCATGTCCCGTTGACTCAGCTTCCCTCCCGCGCCATCGATGGGCTCGCTGTCACAGGGCTCTATGCAACGTCCCCTCTGCCACTTGTACTGCTTGGCCGTCTCAGTCCCCCAGCGACTGGGCCGCTCCAGTGAACGATCCTTCAGCCTCCACCTGGCTGTGCCTTTATATTTGCTCCTTTTTTTTCTTTCTTCTTTATGTTTTCAGTGGTAGTTTGAGTGGAACCGAGCCAACTCCAGCCATATCGCCCCAGCAAACACCATGCAGCATTGTTTGTTGCCGCCAGAGAATACAAAATATAAAGGCACACGGCTTTATTCTTGGGGGGGTTACCGGGGAGATGTCTTCGAAGTCCCTACTCTTGATCCGTATCAGCTTTCAATTTTGCCTAAACGCCAAGCCGTCTCAGTGCGCGTTTCTCTGTCATTCAGTGATAACCCGGCACTCGAGCCATTCGCTGAGCAGTATCAAGTTCTGGCCCCAATCCCGGGCGATGATTCAAAACGGGAAAACCTCTGCACGAATGTCTCATTCAGAAAGTGCACGTTTCCACGCGAAGTCCAGCGACTTCCGAGCTGTGGGGCAGGCTGTGGGCTAATCGGATCGTTAAAATTGAGCAACTCGATCCGGA